>CAEFZY010054552.1:0-43016 GCA_903066815.1 Brachyrhaphis roseni | reverse complement strand
CGCGATCTCGTTCTTTCGGTCATGACCCAAAGCTCATGACCATAGATGAGGGTGGGAACGTAGATCGACCGGTAAATCGAGAGCTTCTCTTTTTGCCTCAGCTCTCTCTTCACCACGCAGACCGGTACAGCGTCTGCGTCACGGCAGACGCTGCTCAAATCCGCCTGTCGATCTTCTCCTCCCTTCTTCCCTCATTCGTGAACAAGATCGCGAGATACTGACATCCCCCCCGATCCAGAGAAGGCACTCTACCCTCTTCCGGCTCAAAACCATGGTCTCGGATTTGAAGGCCCTGATCCTCATCCACCTTATCGATACTGAAAATTGCTAACCTTGAGTCTTCCTCCTTCAGGAACAACTTCCACATCGATAAGTGACGTGTCAACTGGATGTGGTTGCACTTGGTACAGTAGTAGAAAAAGATGCAATTTTTTGAGTTTACAACCAACTGGTCAGCGGTCAGGGATGCTCAATCTGAAAATTGTACAAAACATATTCATCACATCCGGTTGGGTCTGTGATTGTGCTTCCTTCTTATCCTCTCATCCCCTTGACTTGCTGGACAAGCCTGATCATTATCTTGGTTCTGCTTGACATCACTTCCTGTCAGAGGGGACGTTTTTCTCTCCACTGTTGTTCAGTTCTTGCACATGGTGAGGGATTAAAACAAAATCAAGTTTTGAAGCAAAGTGCTGTTTTTCTTCAACTGAAACTGGCATTTTGTAATTTCTTTAGTCAGATTGTTTGAAATTGCATTTTAATTGGCTAGATTTTGACTTTGTGCTATTAGTCTGAAGGTGAATATTGCAGTTCTGCCTGAAATGAATTGGAGGGTGGTAATCAAATTGGAGCTGGACCCTCTTGTTTTCATTCAAAGTATACATTTGGTGTGATTTGATTAGGACAGTTGTGACTAACTGTTATGACTGATTAAGCTGACTGTAATGTCATTAACATTAAGACTCTTAATGAATACATCATTTTTATTGAATTATAATTGTTTTTTTTATCACTTTACCTTTATTTAACAAGAATAACAAATCTTTTCCTCTCCTTCCTGCTGCAACAGTCTGCAGGAATGCGTGCCTGTCATTTCATACATCCGTCGCGGTCGGCTTCACTCATTGGCTGGTTCTGTGCAAACAACAGATGATAAACTAATGGTTTGGATGCTCCTCACAGGAGCACAACCATAAAGCATGACCACTTGAAAAAGACACATTTTTGGCTGAGAAATCTACTTAATGGACTCTATGAAGATAGACAGACGGTCTGTCTGCTGTAGCGGTTCGAAAGCAAAGGATCCAAGTCCGAGGCGTTTTCAGATAGTGCTATAAAAGAACTCAGACTTCTTCACATTTGTTACAAAAATGACATAAAATGCACCTACAACTTAATTCCTTGTTCTGTTTTTACTCAGAAATGAGAACTTTCAAACTTCTGCTTGAAAAAATAAGGAAAATCAATTGCTTAGATCAATCAGTTAATTCATCATTTGTCCACAGTAGAGCTCATGTAAAGCAGTCATTAGTGGCAGCCCTAAATGTGAGACGATGCAAATGAACTGAATTGAGTTGAACTGCTTTTGTTGGTTGTCTTCCAAATGGCCAGTCCACATCATGCTTTGGGAAAGTTTTAGACCCACTTAAGTGAACTGACTGTCTCATTTGTTTAGTAAATGTAGGTGGCATTGCAGAAGCAATCACCTCTGTGTGATTTCCTCCTCATATGTAGAAAATAAAGCAGTAGCAAATCCCTCTACCACCCACTTCACTCATTGGCTGGTTCTGTGCGAACAGCGGTCTGCAATGTAAATGTTCTTTAAAATGTTCCAGGTAAAAGCAAGAGATGAAAGGAAGACCGATTTAATGGTTTCCATATGTCAAACCAAAAAAGAAAAAAGGAATCTGCCAGCTATAGTTTTTTTTTTTTTTATTCAGACATTGGATCTTTTCCATAGAGCAGCATTTCCCAACCCTGGTCCTCAAGACACATTACCCTGCATGTTTTAGATGTTTCCCTGTTTTAACACAGATGATTGCAGTTCAGTGAACCCCTGTTAATCAGACGTCAATTGAAATCAGGTGTGCTGATGCAGGAAAACATCTAAAACGTGCCAGGCAGTGTGTCTTGAGGACCAGTGTACCTAAAAATAAATGTATGGTTTGTAATAGGAGCTGTTCCAATTAGCCTTTCTATTATCTGGTTCAAGCAACTGAATTAATTCATTTGGAGTCGTGACCCAATATTTTTGGCAACGTAGTGCTTTTTTTTTTTTTTTTTTTTTTTTTTAATTGAAGCAATGGGGACAATTGTCAATGGTTAAAAGCCCAGAGGTCACAAATGATGTGTGTCTATTTGAGATAAAGTTGTGCATGTGAGAGTGCAAGTATGCAGGTATGACTAATCTACCCTGATCTCTCACCTAATGACTGCCGGGAAAAAGGCGCCAAACTCCCTCATAATCCTGCAACAACATATTTTATTTACTTATTTTTTCAGTTACAACTTCCTGCTGCATTTTACAGTGAGTTTAATTCTTCTCATATATAGGCTATATATTTATATATATATTTTTTTTTGTTTTTTGCTTTATAGCAAAAAACCATGAGTCCTCTATATTGCTGTATCATAAATACTAAAAGACCAGAGTCAGAAAACATAACCCAGACACAGCAATACAAAGATGGTTCTAAAGCTATAAAAATTGATCAGTGCATGAGCAAAACACAAGGTCACAGAGAGCCAAAATAAATGGATAAAAGTCTTATAGATGCAATCTAGTCATAAAGCGGGTTAAAAATACAAAACTGAACTAAAATGTATAAACAGCTGTTGCTCAAAAATATGCCACCATGTAGTAAATGCAGTCCAAATCCAGGGCTAAATAAAGTCATAGGGTTGAATCTAATCGGTTTTTCTCAGGTTTATGTTTATGTTCTAGGCTTTATGGCCATTACAGCAATTTCTTTGATTTACAGCAGAGAGCCTGCAAACTCCGAGGAAAAACATCAAAGGGTGAAAGGAGCAAGAATGACTTTCTGCAAAAGGAGAAAGTTAAATGAGAAAACACATAGCAGTATCTTTAGTGACAGGACTTTGCAGATTCATTCATCCTGTTTGTTTTGCTCAGGGACAGTGTGAGTGTTTACATCAGCAAATTATACTCCTACTAAGTGAAACTACTGATAAAAACATCAAATTGTAGAATCCTACCACAATCCTGGTAGTTAGTTGAAGGGAAACATTCTTGTCCTCCCAAGAATATATTATATTCTAATGCGAACCATAATTTGAATGCTGCTCTTAGTTCTCTGATTCTCTTAAAATCCTGAGCTCCCATGGTCTGTGATGAAGCAGGTAAATTTCTAGTTCTTTCATCAGTAAGTGAAAATGTATTTTAACTAACATGTTGTGGCAACATTAAACAACACTGAACAGCAGCTCTAAAATAAAAGGCCTTCATTGGGTGGCTATTCTGTGGAGAAAAGGCAGACTGTAGATTTTAGCCTAATGTCCTTTGCAATGTCCATTTCCACTGTGCATATTAATGCATATTATAGTGTATTTAGTATTTGAACTATTAAAAACATAATTATAATTTTTCTTTAGAGGGGGTGTCAAGGATTTGCAGGTTGTAGATATTTGCGTGCAGCGAATGAAGTGTATTGAAATGTTTTACATCTAAATAGACTCTAATCGGTACAAATTTCATACCTAATTTATGTGTTAGCAACAGTAAAGGAAACATGTTGTAATGAGAGCTACATTAGCATATATTTGATAAAAGTTCATGCAAGGTTCATCTGAGAAAAGAGAAGAAGGAAGCAATCACATTGAAAGGAACCACAATTCATTTATTACATAATGATGTTAGTAATGGGCTCAGAAACTAATGAACTCACCTACCAACATTTCTTAACTTTTGTAAATCGAAATAAAACTTTGATCAAAGACTGTGGCCTTCTTCAGGTAGGGCTGTTTTAAATCATTAGATTTTGATCTATAAATATAACATACTAGACAGCAATTATTTGGTTAGAAAAGCCTTTAAAAGACATCTCTCAATAAGATCGACAGATGCTGCAGTTCACATACATCTTGTTTTCCTTCAACAGAAAAATGTCCTTGGTAAGTTTGAATTTCTTTGGATCTTCACTTTTCTTTTGCCCGTAGTTTCATACTTGTGCTGCAGTGTGACAAAGTGATTCTCTAAGGTCTTTTTTTTTTAATAATAAACATTTAGATGTGGTTCTCTCAAAAATACAATTCTTTATTCATCGCATTCCCTTCTTTGCATTAAAAGCTTTTTCTGACTTAATCTCGCATAGATTCTATTGAAACGGTTTGGAAGAAGCTCACAAAAGCTTTAAGAACAATGAGATAAATAAAATAGAGACAAATAAAAATTACACTTGTACATATCTGGCCTCTCTCTGGTTTGTCGGCATAATGACTGAATGTGTAATTAGTCCGGTGAAACGATGCAAAGCCCCGTGCCTTGAGCTGTCTTCTTTATATTTTATCGGTGTGAAATTTTACCGATGAAGCCAAGTAATTCAATCGATCAGGGTTTACCTTGAAGCGTGTCACAGCAAAAAATGATTACTTAGGAGTTTGCTTATAGGAACTGCCTGTTGTGCTAAGTTTGCTGTCATATGGCAGAGGTGTGTGTTGCTGCGTGGATGCAAAGCATACATTGAGAGTAACAGATGGGTGGTTTGGCTTCGGCATAAGACCGTGGTGAAAGAGAGTAGACGAACAAGGAGAGTGATTTGGATCTTTTAGCAGCTTGCTGTGACTTTCTTGGAGAGGCAGAGCAGTAAAAGCCTGAATGGAGCTTCTGTGCAGGTTGCGGCCCGGCCCCCTTCGCTCAGCCTCTCGTATCGGCTTTTTGGAAAGGCAGGTCAGAGAGACCTGAGAGCCGAGGTAAAGCAAGGTGAAAGACAGCGCCGAGAGCTGTAAGACGGGTGGGGGGGAACTAAAGGAAAGGAGAAAGACAAAGAAAATGAAGCAGGAGATTGGGGGGAGTGTGCAATGCAATCCTTGGGGGTGTAAGTATTTGCTGTTCTGCTTGTCAGGGTAGTGTTTGCCAGCTCTGGTTGACTCTTGGTGCTTTAGCTGAATACTGATGAGGCTGCCTGCTGCACAGGGGAGCTGGGGGGAACACTGTGTGTTTGTGTTAAGGTGTGCGCGCGTGTGTGTACACAAGAAAACGTGGAATGAGGAGTTTGGGATACACAGAGATTAGAAATCTGGGTGAGAAGGAGTGAGAACATGAGCAGTCAGCAGCTGTTGAGCATCCCCCAACATCGCCCACTCTCAATCCTTTTATGTTTTTCCAGAAGTTGCTGCGGCTGTCTGGCCTCAGGGCAGCCCTCTGCCACATATGAAGCCACGCACAAATAAACACTCTAATCACAGGGCGAGATCTTCATTCTGCTTTAGATAACTGGATGACCCAGTTCAACTCCGTGCTGCCAGCTTACATTGTTCTTTGTTCCTTTCTTCGCATCAGTACTCACACACCCACTTAACAATAGATATGTTATTTGCCGTTATTCTCTTTGTGGTTTACAAGAGTTTTAAGGTGCACTATATTACCAAAGGTATTGAGACACTTGTTTTTACACACGCTTTAATTTTAACTGCATCCCATTTGTAATGCATAGGCTGTAACATGAAGCAGTAGGCCGCATCTTTGAAATTATTAGAGCTTCAGGTATTTTGAGAAGGATTTTCACAAGGTTTAGGACTTTGTGAGGTCAGATCAGTGCGACCCACCACTGTGTATGTGCTACCTCAAACACTAGTGCATTTTGGCTAGCATAATTATTTTTCTTCTTGTATCTCAAGGAGAAAAGGATGAGTTTTAATGATATTTGTATGGATATCTTTGACGCTGCTTTCAAATGATATTAGGTACACATGGAAAATTAGGTGAGTAATTATAAACACACGTAACTATGACTTTGTATTTTTGTGATTTTATGATGTAAGCACTTTGAAATGCCATGTTGCTGAAAGGTGCTATGCAAATAAAATTTGATTGATTGACGTAATAAATATATATAAATATATATATTTATAAATAAAATACTCAGTAAATTTCACTGGGGCTTAAAAAAAGCATGTTTAAATCAGGTTATATTTGGTACTTACAGATTCCTAAACTATAAAAATATCCTATAGGGGTGTTCTATTGTTTTCATTTTCCTTTTGATCAGGCCTAATCTTAGCAGCAAATCTAAAAAAGACAGTAAATGTAGGTATGCCTACTTGTTTGGGTATGTCATACTGAGATTTTCAAAAGTTACACCCATCTATTCACCTCTTACAAAAATGCCCCACCATTTTTATGTTGTGCTGAATTTCTTTTTTAAATTGCTCATCATGTCTCTGATCCTTCTCTAAGATGAACCTGCACTTATGGAAGTAATGAGAATACCCAGGTTAGATGATTTAAGGGGTAGTTTTGTTATAATAGTGTCCTTCATAATAATGTTCAGTGTTCAGGCCCAGATAATAAAACGTATAAACTCCAGTCACATAAGTGTGGGTTTAACAGCCCACAAGCAGCACTTCCCTGGAATAATCTGTATTGTCGACATGTCTTTGACAGATTACATCTCTGTTAAAGGTCATTGAATTAATGTCCACCGTGTCACACAATTACAGAGCACATTGACTCCCCACTAACCTTTACAGCAAGTACACATTTGCATCTGGCCACATTAGCATGTGCAAGGCAGACTCCCTCTAGACATTACCTAAAAAAATCCTGAAAATCTTCCTTTCTCCCTTTTTACAGTCCTATCAGTGAAAAGCTGCTCCATAGTCTGAGGTTTTTCTGATGGATTTATTCTTTTTTTATTGTGCCAGGTATTTCCCAATGGGACACCCTGTGTCCGTGCATCTCTACTTCCACCTAGACCAGTTCCAGGGCTACCTGGTCAAGCATCATGCCACCAACTTGGCAACAAGCAAACTGGAGATCATGGAGACCTGGGTGGCACCAAAAAAGAACTTCGAGCTGACCACGCTTCCAGGCAGCACAGTCAGCCGGCTTCAGTTTGCCGAAGTGAGTCTTATCTATTTTTAGTTTTTTTTTTGTTTTTTTTTAAATCAAGAACATATTTTGGCAAAAAAATAAATAAATAAAACAAACAGAAAGCCATCAGAGTGTTTACTAGAGTCTCAGTGGCTTAGAAATGTCCTTCTAGCACTTGCAGGACAAATTGCATACTGTGTTTTAAAACATTTTTAAATCAGAGCATGGTTGGTTGCTATTGAGATCTTTCAGCCCTCTTCAAGTCATCAAACGGGGAATTTTCTGATTCTGCAGACCTGGGAGTATTCAGGCCAAAAAATACCCCAGAATAAATCTATAATTGCACACTATTTGCAGTTTATTGCTACGGTGACATTTTATTCATTTCTTTATTGCACATAGTTATAGCAGCACATCTTCACACAATTAAACCCTTGCCTGTGATGGCCTTGTAAAATGCGAGTTGATTGAATGCACCCGAGTCTACGGGATGAGTGCCTCACGTGTCGCTCGTTTGTTGCCTCCTAATATAATGACTCCTCACCTTCACACTGGGATGCTTCCCCTGATTGTCTTGTTATGTTAATCTTTGTTTCTGTTTAGGATACAGTCACTCAGCTGTGATGCGACAGCCAGTCTAGTCTAGAAAGAAATTAACTGAGCAAATATAAATTGACCTTTTTCTCCCGCCGTTATCCTGCTTTGCGAGGTGCAGAAATGTCAACAAATCTGTCAGTGAGTTTGTTTGCTTTGTTTTGAGCCTCCAACCAGCACACTCACACACACCTGGACTCACCTTCACCTTGTTCACCTTTGGGAACCGACTCAGAAGGAATCAGAAAGAGACGCATTCTGTGTGTCAGGCCTACGGAGCCGTGAGTGACAGGGAAGCAATGTGAGCGGTGGCTTTTATCTGGATGCTAAGCTTTGGAAAGCATTCGTCGTCTGGTGCAGCTCCTTGACTGTCCCTCAGTTTGTCCGTCTGTCAGTCAAAACCGGCAGCAAGAGCTTAAATGAGACAGCTCGACTCTGCTGCAGAGGGTCGGTGCTTTTTGTCAACTGAGCAGATATGAACCATATTACTCAGGTTTTACAATTGTAGTTTCCGAGATAAACCACACGGCTGGCTGAACATCATGTTCCCTGTCCTTTAGATATGTACAAAGCCAGACATGTTTCTTTCTTTCTTTTCACTCTCCCTTCTCTGCCTCCCGGGCATGAAGAAATGGCTCTTTTTACACTTTTAATATAGAGGCACTCGAAGTCAACACGGTTAAAATTAGTATTTCACTTATTGCGCAGATTTGACATTGAGAGGTTTATTACTCTGCTGCGTAAATCTAACCAGTTTTATCCTTGCTCATAGCAAATTGTTCCAAATTTACACAGATATACATGCAGTACCCTTCACATTTATGGGTACCCCTGGAAAGATATATTAAAGGTCTTAAAATTAGTTTGCGCTTTGTTTTAGTAGCCAAACCTTTAGCTTAAGTACATTTATTCAGTGCAGGAAAAAAATCTTTTAATTGTGTTTCACAGAGCCAATGGCACGGAGCTTATTAAAGGAGTCCTATAAAATGAATGTACCTAATTTTGTACATCTATTCTTTATTAGTTGATCAAAACTTCTTGGAAATATAATCCAGACATTCATGTTTCATTGGAGTCAAAATATGACATGACACTCATCAGAGTGGGAAAGACAAGACAACATGATATATAAGTAAAGCAAATATGTGGTAATCTTCATAAGGCAGGAAATGGTTACAAGAACATAGATATTTGTCTAAACCTGCACAAATCTGCAATGAGAGGAATTTAAAGAAAAATTAGACCATATTTAAAATAACCACCAAGGCTGGCAGAAGCCCAGAGTTTTGTTTTTTTTCTTCTTCTTTTTTTGTCACCACACAGTATTGAGGATATAGTAAAGAAGATTAAAAAATAAATAAATAAAAATATCTCCAAAGGTCAATGTTGGAGAACCACTGCAAAGAGTGGGAACCTGAGGTCACCAACTCTAAATAAAACCAGTATATAAGAGGAATACCACCAAAAAGCCTATCTGCCCAGTTATCACAAAAGCTTTCAAGCTTACATAAAACTTTGAATGATTGTTTAACTGATCATCAGAAGGTTACAGCACATCTATAAATGTCAGAGTTTTTTTCAGGTGTGGGTTTTAAGCATAATGAAGTGTGATAAATAACGTGCAAAGTTGGAAGTGACCAAACTGTTTCTGCCAATAACCTGGAAAGAGTTATAAAACCATTTCTAAACCATTTGAAATCCATCACTCGGCACTAAAATGGATTATTCTCTTGTGGAAATTGCAAATCTTTGCAGGTGTGTGCAGCCTAGCAAGGCTGCAGGCTCGTTTCAAAGCCACAGGACCTGGACACCAATACTGTCAGAGTCAAATGTGAGATCAACTGTCTCACAGCTGACTCATGACCAAGTTGGGCCCTCAGTAGGACAGTGGTCTCAAACATAGCAGCAAACAAATTAAATTGGTGAAAAATAATCATATCAGGGTGCTGCAATGGCCCAGTCAAAGTCTTGACATGGTTGTACTGCTGGGGTCGAACCTGAAGAAAGCTGTGCAGGAATGTTCACTGGGTTCGAACCCAGAACTGACCATCAAACAAATAACTCTGGAATCGTCTGACCCGAGATTCGGGTCAGGTTTGAGTTGGGCAATAAATTTAAACTCTAATAGTCAACAGAAAACAACACTTAGCATCTAGGCATACATTGCTAAACTTTGTTCCTGAGATGTACTTAGTTTTTCACTCACAGGTCTATTTATTTTGACTTAATGTTTGTCAACTAAATAAGGACAGTTTGAAATTTGTACTTTGTAACCTCAAGGTGAGGTCTAAAAAAAACTTTCAAGTCATTAGTCATTTTTACTTTATCCATTTACCGTTCTTTTTTTTAACAATCCAAAGCTACAGGGGCTTGCTTAAGATTGATTCAACTATAAACCAAAGTCTGTTTTGGTGCCAAACGTTCTTCCTCAGAGTTGGACACATGTTCTCATCATCTGTCTTGTCACATCCATCTTTGCCCCGTGTATTTCTTAGCATTCATCAATCTTTCCCTGCAGGTTAAAGAGAGCCCCGTGGGAATCTGTCAGCGCTGCTCCTGGAATCCCTCTCTTGTAAAAGTCTGAAGTTTGTTCACCTGTGTTTCATTTTCCTCCTTTAAAAAGTGTCACTAATGAGCCTCCAGAGGTGCTCATGCCCTGTGGTTTCAAACAGAGCCAGATGTAGAGCGAGACTATCCATGCCCCTGATTGATCAAACTGACCTGCCTTATTTAATGGCGGTGTCAGACTATTGGCGCCGGCAAGCTGGCGATGTGGAGGGAACGTTTGTATATTGGGGGTATGTTCAGGAAAGTAATAAAAGTGAAATATAAAAAGTTGCTAAATCAGGAGTTTCTCCTTCCAACTTTCTTCCTTTCAAGCTTACATAAAACTTTGAGTGATTAGAGCGAGATCTATTAAAGAATAGGGATCCAAACACTGGGGGGGAAAGTAATGACAAAGCTGCCAGTTCAGTAATAGTTCCTCAAAAAAGCCAATCATCCATCAGAGAAATAAGGCTGCGCTTTGCTGAGAGGTCATGCGATTTAATTGGGTATTGGTCTTAAGCCAAAGCCTAATGAGGAGACACACAGCCAGTGACGAGCTAAATGTGGAGGTCACTGTACGCTGTAGGCTGAAGCTGAAAAGGGCCAGAAGGTAATCTCTCTTTGGCCTGCTTTGGAAGAAGTTAATAGTTAATTTTCCATCAAACTTTCAGCTATTGTAAGAAGAGAATGCTGTGAACGTTGTTTGACTACAAACTGTTGGCCCAAATTGCTTCACACATCTAGAAACTGATACTTTGGTGCCAGTTCTTCTTCTTTCCACTATTTCCAACTTGGGTTTAGGTGTGGCTTTTCACCAGGCCTAACACATAAATACGCTTTATCTAAACCAATCCATTTAGTTCTGGCTGTACGGATAGTGTTCTGGTAGGAAGAGAAGCTCTGCCTAAATATCAAAACTTTTGCAGCCTTTAACTATTTCTCCTATTTTGGAGCTCAGTATTTAGCTTCATCCATCTTCCTATAAACTTTGACCAGCGCTCCAACAGCATGATGCTGCTACCACCATGTTTTGCCACGTATTGTTCAGTGTTGTGTCCTTTGTTAGTTTTTTATGCAGGTTTTCGTAAGCCACAAAACTGAACCTTGCGGCGCCCCCTAGGGGACACGGAAGATTTTTTTTGCGTTACCTAGTAGATCTTTTGTGATGTTTATTGTATTATGTTATATATAGTGGTATCAGAGAAAACAGGGTTAAACACAAATGGACACAACACACTTTTCATATCCAACTCAATCATTTGCATTGAAGCCTTTTTTCTCCGGTGCTGCCCAAAGTAAAAAGCAGCGTGTTTACAATACTGTCTTCTTCTTCTCAAGGAACGGATCTGGCTTTTGGTTATGAGGCAGACAGCTTGTCAAGCTGTGTTTATGTGCCTCCTATTAAACTCTGTATGCTTAAAATGCATGTTCAGTTAGAGTAAGGCCTGTAGAGCTTAAAGGGTACACTGCCCACTCGTCTGGCTTGAAACGGCTTGAAAAATGTGCTGTCTGGACTGCAGCAGAACCTTCTGTTCATTATTTACTGTATGTTGCACTTAATCAATGCTTGTTGCCGAATAAACTGAGGGCAAGATCCAGGGGCGAGTCTCTTGAGCTTCCCTCCTACCTGCGACGCGTTAGCATAGGCAGCCTTGTTTTCCGCAACCTTAAGTTTAGACAGCCGTTTCCAAGCTCTCCCTGGAACACAATGCAACATTCAACATTCAGTCAATAATACTCCATAACTTTGTAAAGCTTGATTGTAGGCTTCAGTGTGTGTGTGTCCATCTGGCATAATGCAAAAAGCTATACAAAAGCCAGACAAGGCAGCTGATTCGCTTTATAAAGCAGATCACGGTCCACGATGCTGGAACTGCAGAAAAATCCCCAGTAATTGAGATGAAAGCAAGGTGTCTTTACCAGATGGCCAAGAATCCCTGTTTTTTTCTGTTGGTTTCATTTAAGCAAGTAATGTCTATTTTTACCGTGCACGGCAATCTTAGCTCTCGGAGGATGTAATACTGAATCAGTTCCAGTCAGCCATTGATCCTCCAGCAGGGTGAGGCTGTATTAATCAGCTACCATTGTCACAATGAGCGCTTCCAAAAGCAGACTTTCCTCTCACATTTCTGCCAGCATGCCCCAGGCATTTTTTTTCTGTCAGTTTTGTGCATATGTGCATGTATATGTATGTGTGTATTGCTGCCTTCCTCATCATCCTCACGGCTCCATGTCTCCTTTTGCATACTCATTTAGCTTTCCTGATGTTTAGATTTGTTCTCCCTCTATCCATCCATCCGAATATCCTTTCTTTATTTAAATTCAACTAAAAAAAAAAACATTTTAAAGACTCTTTTGCTGCAGTCTTAAGGGTTCTTTTGCTTCAGATGTTTTTTATATATATATTTTGTCACACTCTGAAACAAAAATGGTGAAACAGAAACACTTTAGTGCAAGATGAAGATGACATAAGTGAAAAATGCAGTTTTCAAATTATTATTTTATTTATTAAAGCTGCAGTATGTAACTTTTACATTAAAAAAATGTTGTTTTTTGTTTGTTGTTTTTTTTTTTTTTTCATCATGACAGTACAATATGAGACAGATAATCTGTGAAAAAAAATCAAGCTCCTCTGCCTCTTCCTAGTTGTCCTTCAGCCACTTGCGGAAATGCCCAGCTCCCAGTCAGAAACGACCAATCAGAGCCAGGAGGAGCACACCACAAGCACATTTTAAATTGGCAACATTTTAAATTTGCCAATTTAGTAAAAGCCTACATTTTAATAATCAAAATGTAGGCTTTGCAGTTGTCTAGTCAAAGTAAGGACTTATGACCGAAGTTCTGTTTGAGATGCTATGGTTTGGCCTCCAACTAAAATCCTCCACTTAGACGTAAAAGACTCATTGGCAGCTGTAATAGTTGGTTTACAGCAGTTTTTGCTGCCAAGGGCATTTTCAATTTAGACACAGGTTTCATCTTAGGTTAGAAAAACGTACTCACTAAAAAGTAGACATTTGGTATATAGGAACTTAAAAAAAACTAACACACTATAAGATTGCGCTCTAAAATTTTGACTTAACCTTCACATAACTAAAACACGGTTTTGTCGCTGTGCTCTGGCTGTGTCCCTAATAAAAGAGATTCTTTGAACTTCAATCCACATCAGCATAAAGAGAGATAGTTGAGGAGACGCCACAGGCAGTAACATAATTGCAGATCCAGGGAGGGACTGCAACAAAAACAGCAGCAGCAGACAAACGTATCCACTTCAATATGTGGAGACATAAGGATGATGATTTTTGTCATTTTGTTGCTGTAAGTGGTCATTAATTTATATTAGGAGCAGAAGAAACGTCGCGTTGCCAATGCAAGAGAGCAGTCGATGGAAAACAGCGATTAGCATTACTAAGACAATAATCTGTGTCTTAGTAATACTTTCACTAAGCTTTATCTAAGCTTTCACAGAAAGCTTAGATCAGCGCCCTAACTCTGAGATTTCCAAAAGTTTGCCATCATTCCCAAGACCAACACAGCCGTCTCAGCCTGTTGTCAAAAATTCAGTTTTTGTTTCATCTCTGTGCTATTGCTGACTTTATTTTGAAACGCCTTTTCAAATATAGTCAGGGTCCGCAGTGCTGCTTTTATGAGTAGTTGGTCAGTTACTGTCAAAAGCCAGGTTCTTGTTACATCTCTAAAGACAAATATTACTAATAAAAATGTCAGAGAGTTTAACTTCAAACAATCTATGCTACCCCTTTAACAGCATTTTTTAAACTAAGACATTAAAAACCAACTATTAATGCTTTGCAAATCCTCGAATACTAACTATAAGGCTAATAAGCTTTCTGTAAATAATACCCTGAAGAGGCTCGTTGTTCCTCAGGCAGTCTTCTGGTGCAATCCAAGCTGTCAGCCTGTTTCATATTTCACAGCTGTACTTTATGTTTCTAATTCATATTCAGATATATTTTATTCACTGATACCGCCTGTTCAGTTTTATTCTCACTTTATTTCTCTATATATTGTCACAGAGAATGCAGCCTCTTCCAGTGCTGGTGGAAACGTTTGAAAGCCCCTTTTTATGTAGCTCTTCCCTCTAGACTCCCGTGTTTTTTCCTGTCAAAAAAGGCTATAATGGATGCGTCTAGATATACTCAGAGTCTTCCACTGTTTTGGCTTTTTATTCACTGATCTGAGGTTGTAATCTTCTTCACTGTTTAGAACGAGTGTGTCTCTCGGTGTAAAAAAGGTGTTCATTGCCTGCTTCTGCCACTCACACCTTGGGGATGAGGTTGGGGCATCGCTGCGTGTTTCTTTCGCCTGTCTCCCAATCCAGAGCTTTGCACCATCCTGGTGAAAGGAAACCATAAATGTGGAAGAGGAAACGGATCAGGCTTGTCGGCATGTGCGTTCTCTAACAGTGGAGGGCAGTTGTGATGACTGAGGTAGATTTTGACTGATGGAAAAATCTGTCAAAATCAGATTTTTCCATCAGATTTTGATGGACTGTTTCTCATGATAATTTACTGCAGCTTTGGTGGAGGTTAAAAAAGTTTCTGTAGCAAGTGACATTCTGTTTATTATTCAGGTCTGCATAAAGTCCTAAGAGTGAAATTTAGGATACCACATTAAACATTAATTTCCTATAAAATTAATGATCTTATTATGTTTGAAAAACAAAGTGGTGTAGCTACAGGTAAACACCAAAAATTTACTTTTTGTTACTCCTTGGAATAAAACCTGAACTAAACTGGACCTTCTTTGGCTGGAATAACTTCAGTGAGATACTTCTAATAGACATATTCCTCAAGAATCCTCTGATGCATGGTGGAATCTGTGATAGTGGGCTGACCAGGCCTCCAAACCATCACACTTGCACGCCCCTACTTTATAGCTGACATGAATTTCTTTTCCTGGAGTACTGTATATTGTTTGAGAATAAAATCCTCTGCTCTGGTGTTCAAATAATTCAATTTCAGTCAAAATGACATTTTCCCAGACATCCAGGCCTGGAAAAATGTTTTCTCTGGTAAACTTCACTATGGACTTCTTGTTTTTCTTAGAGCGCGCCCATCATGAAAGTTAATCTTCTGCAGTTTCTGAGGTTTACGCTGATTGTACAGGCTGTGTACGCTGTCATATCCACAGTAGCAAAAGTTTGCCGTGGGTCGTTTAATTACATCATAGGGTTTAATTAAACCCTAAGATCTTGTGGTCGGCTCTTAGGATAAATGTGCTTGTTGTGAGTTGTTTTGAATGACCTCTATTCTTGCATATACAATGAAAAGAGCGTTCACTTTCACTTCAACATTCAAGTGCACAACAAGCTAAATGCATTTGTTATTGCATTTTGCAAAAATGTTGAAGATGTCTTTAGCTTTTACTGTATATTTACATTACTCAGCTTTGTTAATATTGTTCAAATTGATATTAAGTAATTATATGTTAAAATATGTGAGAAGAACCCACAGGTTGTTGTGGGGTGCCCTCATTTTTCCACAAGTCTTTATTCTCACTCCTCTCAATTTTCCTTTTGTTTCTCCCAGATTGGCACAGAGTGGGACGCTAAAGAGCGCATGTTCAGGAACATCGGCGGCCTGATGGGCCCCATGGATGAGACGGTGGGCATGCAGAAGTGGAACAAAGGGCCAAACGTCACAGTCACTGTGGTCTGGATCGACCCCACCAACGTCATTGCAGCCACCTACGACATCCTGATCGACTCGAGTGCAGAGTTCACCCACTATCGTCCGCCACTCAACCAGCCGCTGCGACCCGGAGTCTGGAACGTCCGAATCCTACACAACTGGAGCCCTGTGGCCGAGATTCGTTTCCTTATCGTTCCGCTGGCCTATAACAAGCACCAGCCTATAAGACAAGGTGAGAGGCATTCATATACCTTCTGTTGTAATCAGCATTTCTTATTTATTACAGCTTGAACATGACATTGATTTCAGCCAGAGAAAACTCCAGCAATTTCTCTCCCTTCTCATTAAGAGGATTAGTGTGGTGGAAAATGTTGGGGTTTTAAAACAGAAACATTTGAAAACTTTTGTACACTTTGAAGCCACAAACCACTTTAATCAGCAGTCGGTGTATTTCCTTCAGTCGCTGCTCTCTGTGCGACCTCAGTCTAATGAACATAGATTAGATTTGGTCCCTCGGTTGGCTCAAGCCAACTTCTTGTTAAAATGGAGCAAAGACAAAAAGTTGATTTCTACTTTTTAAGACTTCAATCTCAAATGTTTCAGAGGTTCATCCAAACTCAGTTTTATTGACGTTCACGCAAATGCCACGTTTGATGATTATAAAAAAAGCTTTCTTTTTTACAGTGAACAGCGTGGTAGTCTGCAGATAACCTTTCTGTGTAAGACTTTATCTAAAACAATCTATTTACCTAAAACTGAGATATTGTAGAAATTATAGGGACATTGTTTTGATACTTGTCCACTGTTTTTTTCTTTAGATATTCCCTCCAAGTAACATAATCATGTTTTGTCATATTTGACTCAAACAGGCCCAGACACACAAGATCTTTAATATGAAATGCATAGACTGTAATGCAAAAGGGCATAATCAAATTCTGTTTAGTCATCTCTTCAGGTAAGATACTGACTGTTCATAACCTCTTCACAGAATCCCACTTTTAAAAGTCCATCTTAATTCTAAATTTTAATTGTTTTAATGAAAAACAAAATTTTCAGTCCTTAAATCTTTCTTTTAGTCTGAATATTAATTAGTAAGGCAATTTGAGTCATAACATGGACATTAATCATGGGCTGAAAGTAAAACTTACTTCATTAAAATATAATTTTTCCTTATTACTGATGTGTGCAGACTTTCACATTATTCTCTGCTCACTTCTAAATCTCTGGCCGTTTTACCTGGAGTCAGTGTTTTAACACCAACTTTCTGTCATTCCACTATAAGGCAGTCGCTGAAGTTGTCTTGTGTTTATAATTTTTTTTCTCGCTGACACTGACATTGTGTCAGATGCTATATCGAGCGGCACAAATGCTACATTGACCATGAAGTAATGTTTGCTGATTTAGGTGTCCCAAAAGGTCCAAACACACACATACACACACACACCCCAACACACACACACACACACACCCCAACACACACCTCAACACACACACGCAGCCTTGTATCTGCAGTGATGCCCTTTCTAATCAAGCCTCGGGCCTCTACAGACCCTGGTTATTTGTCATCAAGTCACCCCTAATAACCCAGCGAGCAGCTCATACATACTAAACAGAGTGTTAAACAACAGCGCACTTAGCCCTCTAAAAACAATGACACAATTAAATCAATCAGTCAGCATGGGTAAGAAACAAGACTGGGGTGTTCCAGTCCATAAGCCACCAGTTTCCTCTGAAAGTCACATGAGAGCTGAGATGCCGACTTCGGCGTAATCAGTTCCTCAGTTCAGGCAGATTATTAAACCTAGAAGGCTTGGTTTAATAATCTGCCTGAACTACTTTAATGATGCAGAGAAACAACACATAAAGTTGAATCTGTCGCCTCATGCGAGTCTCTCATGAGACGACACATGGCTAATATGTGTTTTTGTGTCACATATTAGTCACAAGCAAGTGGTCGTGCTGACAGTGGTCCAAGAAAGTTATTTTTTCACTCATGGTGGTGCGACTGTGTCCCGCCACTGCTCTGCCTGCAACCGAAACGTTTTCACCGAACACATGCGCTCTGAGCTGGGATAGTAGGAAGTCGTGAGTCTGTCAGGCTTCAGTTGAAATTGGGGGCGCAACAATAAATCAGCCTGGATTTTCTAATATGAACAGAAGCTGAAGTAGAAATAAAACTATGATGGTGTTAAAGTATCCACTATATTAAGGCTTACTTGTTCCAGGCCGCGTTTCTTTCTGAGAAGTTTTAAAAACACTTAAAAATTTTAAGAAAGGGAAGTTGTCTGACGATGGATATTTTCATGTTTTATTCCAAAAACATGGAACAAAAAGAATGTTGCTTTAGGGACAATTACCAGTATTTTTTTAAGTGGACCTGGTATCAAAAATGCTTGGATATGAGAAAAGGTTTGAAATATAAGTAGCTATATGGACAGTTTTAGTTGGCCATCAATAAATCTCCATTGCCATCCTAAGAGTGTCAAACAAGGTTTGTGGCTGATATATGGAGTTATGGTTTTAGTATTTCACTCTCACTAAATTAAAAAAAACAAACTGGTCACAGCAATTATGTACTAAGAAGGCTTGTTCATAAATTTTTTCTGTTAAAAACTACGATATCAGATGGAATAACTGCATTCTTGACTCCCAGGATGTGCTTTGGTTTTAGCGTTTCATCTTGCTGCTTATAATTTACTGCTGTGTCTGGCCCCATGTTCCCTTCCTACATGCAGAGCTGGTAAAACTTTATGATGTGGCAACACCACACACACACGCATTTTATACAGATGCAGAAACAGTCTTTCAAGGTGCAGAGCTTTATAACACAAAGCGAACCGTCTGATGTGCTGACTGCACCTCGGGTTTGACTCCATCATTCTGTCACAAGTGTGTGAAAAACGCTGATGTCTGCAAACATCTGGGTGTGAGGGGAGGAGTGTTTTTTCTTTTTTTCCCTTCCTCCATAGCCAATGCTTCGAAGGGATGGCTGGCATCCCAGTTAGGAGACCAGTGAGGAATTTAAAGCTTCACTGGAGCCCTGGGTGGAGGGGGTGCTTTAAAAGAGAAGCTGTGTTTGTGATTTCATAGCCTCCCTTCCATGGCTTCGTCGTCACAGGAAACAGGAATGAGGGCATGTCTTGGATCCTTCTGTTTACATAAATCTGGCATTGCAACAATGTGGCACACCACATCAAAGGCACACTTGGGAGATCGAACTGCAGATTTAAATTCAAGCAAATTATGAACCAGTTTGTACCTAATTCCCAGGTGCCACTCTGTTCACCGCTGTACAAAGCATTTTGTATTTTGAAAAGTTTGATTCTGACTTGTTGAACAGTTAGTGCTCTACTTCCTGTTATAAATAAGTAGAGAAATTGGGCCTTTCTGGCTCAGCAGTAGACCTGTGTGGCAGTGGATTTCTTTTTCTTAAGTCTTGAGCATCTTCACACTGAAACTGGGCTCTGAAAATTCACACATCCTTCATTATTTTCTTCCACTTTTCAATTGTCAAAGATTTAGAGTGACTGCTTCATTTGCATCGAATTGCTTCAAATGTAGACCAGGATAGAAGATAGAATAACAGAATTTTTTATTTTACTATTAGGATCAGATTCGCCTGACCCAAATATGATTGTTTAGGTGACGTAGTCACAAGATGTCTGCATGGGAAGACATGCAGACATCAGTGTGTTTTTGGAGTCATTCAACACCAATCTTCAGTTCTGGCCTGCAGTCAGGCCACTGAACTTCTAAATAATGTTGTAATGGAAACGAATGGTAGCTTCATGGTGCATTCAAGCACTGTTTGTACATTACATGCTCAGTGCTGAAATAACCTTAAAATGATTTATCAAGCTTTATCTAACCAATATGATGAATAACATCCACGACCTATTCCAAGTGTTAGTATTGTATACTAATTGTATTAAATGACAAAGGCTTATCAGAAGGTGACCTCTATTTAATTTTTTTATAAAATAGTTTATTAGTATAGTCTTTATCAATACCCAGGGAAGCAAATATGTGGAAGAAAAGCTTCTTGAATTATTACTTTTAAAACTATTAGCAAGTTAACTCTGAGTCGAAGAGGCACACATAGTCTACGTCACCATGTCAACAAAGTTTTATGACATGCTTATGAAGAAATATATTTACATGAAGGAATGCAGGAGATTCAATTTCCAGTCTTTGTTACGCATTCCAGTGACCGTCCAGCTGGTAAACACTGAGCCGGTCATGTTTACTAGTAAAAAAAAAATACAGCAACATTTGCTTATACTTCGCCCTGATCCATTCACCTTGAAATATGCTTCCAAGGTGTGTTTAGACTCAGAGCATGTTGAGATTTTTGGATAATAATTTATGAGTTCAATGGTGAAGCACCTGAAAAATGGCTGGTTTAGAACAGGATGGTTAGATTTGATCAGCTAAGAAAACTAAATTATACAACGATAAACCTTGTTAGAAAGGCAAGTATTTTATTTATGAACTGTGGAGGAAGACCTTTGAGAAATAGCTTAGTTATTTTGGAAATATTTCAGCAAAGATTATCCAGAGTATGATTGGATGCAAATGCACCACCAAGTTAAAACGTGACTGTAAAAGGCAAAGAGAGGAGCAGCTAGTGGAGGAACAAATCTCAACGCTGGAGCTTGACTCGATACAACAGCTGTGTGTCTTCACATGTTCAGCATATTGTTGTATTTTCATGATGCCTATGAAATGCCTCGTTGCTGAAATGTGCCATACAAATACAATTTGATTTGATTGATTCTTTTTCCTCTCCCCTCATCAGGATGTTTGATTTCATCACAGATATTCTTCGGCTTTAGATTTTCAGCTCCATAGTCATAAGTATCTAGAAAGTTTTCATTTAGAATGCAGTAACGTTGTGCTGCGATGTTTAACCATTGCACTGCAAAACCACAAAATCGTAACTCTTAGACACATTTTTCTCACATATTAAAATGTCTTGTTCCACTGGAAGATTATTTCACTAATAACCAGTACTTTTTCATTAATATTTCGGAAGTTTTGACCTAAAACAAGCTCTTATATCTTGCTGAAAAGTTGCTTGTATGTTGGTTTTGCCTTATTGCTAGTTTACTAAGAAACTAGACCAAAAATACTTGGCAAAATTCCTTTGTTTTTGCAATGGTTATTAAATATCACCGCTCTCATCACTTGCTCCACGACGCCAGCCAAACTCAGGAGGGGAACCTCAATGCAGCTCATGGAGCACTCTGTTCCCCATTCACTAATTTAATCACCAGTTCAGATGGAATATGGGGTCAAACTCCACACTGCGGTTAAATGTCTTTTTTTTTTTTTTTTTTTTTTTACCATGTCATTTTTTCCTTTAACTAATTAATAAAAATTATTAGGTTAAAGTTCCAGCCCTCAACCTTAGATTTTAAAAAAGCTGCTTTCGTTACTGCTCATCCCTGACTCTTTGTCGTTTCCTCCCTGTCTTCAGAGGACACGCTGAGGCTCCACAACGGGCCAGCAAAGAACAGCTACATGGAGCAGAGCTTCCACGGCCTGAACCCGGTGCTCAACATCCCTGTCAGCTTGGCTTACGTGGAGCAAGCCAAGAGGAACGCGGCCCTCACCGGCCCGGAGCTCGAGGGCTGGGTGGACGGCCTGGTGGGAGAGCTGTGGGAGGCCGCCGACATCTGCGCCGTTGGCCTCACCGCCTGCCCCGTCATGCAGCCCTGTGCCAAGAGCCCTTGGAGCTCCATGAGCCCGGATCCCAAATCCCAACTGGGAGCGCCGCACCCCGACGGCCGCATAAGGTAGCAGCGAGGCCTCCAGCTGGACGGGAGGCCGTGACACTGTTTGGTTTTATTTATTCGAGAGGCTTATTGCAAGGGGGGTGGTGGGGGGAAGAGGAGAAGCTCTTCCTCTGCAACTCTGAGCAGAAGCAAATGAAAAGAGGTGGAGTCCTTCAGCGTGCTGTGGGTAAGGCTGTCTTAAAAGCAATGGGAAGCATTTCTCTGAACCTCCCACAGAGTTTATTCCTTGAGGGGATTTTGCTGGCTTTGCTATTTCACTTTCTCAGTGTATTTATTTTTCTTTTCATGGCTGAGTTTTACTGTGATAAAACGTTGCAATTTTGGAGCTTTTTACTGTGCAGCCCAATGAATTGCGACGCCCTGCTTTTGGGCTGTGTGGCCATGCGAGTCTGAACTGTCGACACTGCTGCAACGAAGCCTTAGTGGGAAGAGATTCACCAGGAGGTAGCCGAGCACTGACACAAACCTGGCTCCTAAAACCTCATCAACAGAAACACTATGACAAAAACTGACCAATAAGCACCCCTAAACAGATTAGTAACATTTTGTGACAGCTCATATTTTATTTATTAGATAAACACACCAGCCCTTATATCTATCTATAGGCACTCCTGGTAAGGATACGTAAGAAGCCTTAAAACAAAAAAAAAGTACATCTCTTACTGCAGTAATATAATCTCCTGATGAAAAATTTTCCAAGTGTGTTTTTGGATATTTTTATTTACCTCTTTACCATCCCCCTCACTCTGCATGTTAGCAATTTAAGCTTTGCTTTTCATGCAACCTTTTTTGCCACACTTCCAGCTGCTTTAAGCTTTTTTAATTTATTACTCCGACTTTAGATATGAGGGTCGTCATGATGGTAAAGTTTCAACTCAGCAACATTTAATATAAATGTTTGATTGTTTCTCTAAAAGCAAAGGATTCCTTGTAATACAGATCAAAAGTAACAAATTGCTCCGTGGCAATATTTTTCATTGTATTAGAGAAAAACCGATAAATAATTAGTAATTCAGAAAAAAATATATATATATATCATTTAAGTTTCTTTTTGTTTAACAAAAACTAAACTAGAACACCTAAAAGTGTAAAAGTGTTAAAGGAAGAATTCAGAATTCATCTGTGCAATTAATTGGAAGAAAAATGTTTTTAACATTGTAATCTAGGATCTGAATGGGTATTCTGGGTTTTTTTTTTTTTTTGCTCTTTCACCATTTCGTACCAAACTCCTTACTAACCGGGAGCTTTTCTGATCTGCAGAATTAGCAGATATTTAAACTTCCAGCAGCACATTGTTTCAACCTGGACAGTTCAGGTGAGCCTGAGCAGGAAGGGGAGGGACTGAGTGTCTGCATTTCCACAGCGCTGCTGTGCGAAGTTGTGTGCCAACTTGGGCACGTGAAAGTTGCTCAGTTGGTATCTGCTGTGACGCAAATAGCACCTAACTTCCTTTTTTTATGTTGATCATATTTAAATATTGTTTATCTTGACAATCCCTGTAAACATGGACAGCCTTAGGCAAGTAACACATCTGCCTTACTTGGTTTGCATTTTGAACAGTCAGGCCAGAAATTAGTCTTTCTAACATCCCATTTACGGAGATAAATTTCCAGACTTTATGATCAATTTTAAAAAGAAGTAATGAAAACTTATTCAGTTTCACTAATTTCACAGGGATTTAATTTCTAAATCTGTATTTTTATTTTATTTTCTTTTTACCAGGGGTGCCGATTAATGTCTGGGGCGCTATAAAATCACACATTTCTGCAGTTGAGTGCCTGATTAGGTTTCAGAGCAGCTGTGGCTGGTTTTGTTTTGTTGGGATAAAAATGCCTTCTTTGAATAATTAGTTAATTGGAAAAAATATATATTACACAAAAAAAACCTGCTTGTAGACATTTGTAGTTGTGTTACTTTGTTTTGAGATTTAACATTTACATAGATTAGACTCTTTTTATAACAGCCAGGGTTTATGACAGGCAGGAGAGAAGAAAATAATAGTTTCTTCTTTTCTTAATTCAATCTGCCTCAAACTTGAAACTAAATTACCTTAAGCTAACCTTGAAAGTCTTGTGCTTGTTGAGTTTATTCCAGTCATTTCACAACGCCTAATGTTGTACATAATTATTCAAGAATCTTCAAAATTGTATGAGTGAGGAAGAGGTATTGTTATTTATTTCTAAGTTTATATTAATACTGATATTTTTAGTCAGTGACTAAATAACTGCAACGCTGCCTTGGCAGCATGATGAGTATTTTTTTGTAATGAAAGCCGCCTTTATTTACAAAGGCCATCACCCCGAACTTAATATTGTACGTTTTTATGGCCCGCACTTGTGTGTTTGTCTGTGTTGTCCTGTCTGAATAAGACCTTCTCGTCCCGGTTTCTTTCATGGCTTTTCTCAGTGAAGCTCACAAGAGAAAAACGGTGCCTGAACCTTTTCATATTTTGTCACGTTACAAGAACAAACTTATCTACATCGTACTATTATATTAGCCTAACATTTTGCAGTACTCAGTTACGAAGTTACAGGACATAATTTTGTTTTATGTCTGAGATTGAAATATTTGCCTATTTTTTTTCAACATGGCTCAAACTGACTCAAACCGCAGGGCTCTGCATGCTACAGTCTGTGAAATACTGCGCCAAGTTTCCACATACTTGCTTTAATGTGATTCCCAATAGTCATCGTCTTGTGTTTTTTAGTAACTTTATATTCCAGTATGTGATTTAAAAGTAGTTCAACCTATATATCTGTCCACACACATGGACCTCCTGGCGCCATGTTTAATTTTTAACGGGAAGTTGTGGTTATTTTTAAACATTCTGATTGGCTGATATAGTTTTTAGCTTTGCGTTACACTGCCCCCTATAGGTTTGGCATGTTTAAAGCAACGTTCAGTGGTGTATTTGTGCAGGTTCACGTGAATGAAAACTTTTCTGAAACCATTCCCGTGTGTACAAGGTTGAGTTATTCTACAGCTTGTCAAATGGATTTAGTCCTGAACTTTGACTGGGCAATTTTAACACAAGAATACGCTTTGATTGGAGCCGACCCATTGTAGCTCTGGCTATATGCTTAGTCTTTGTCCTGCTGAAAGGTGAGCATCTACCTCACTTTTTAAGTCTCTCGCTTCCACAATTTAGCATCTTTTGATCAAATCCAACTAAGCTATTTGTCCGTTGCGAAGGAAAGCACTGTCACAATGTTGTCTCTTGCATGTTGGCCAAAAGATTTAATTTTGGTTTCGTCTCACCCAGAGCTCCTTTCTCCACACATTTGCAACGTTCCCTACATGACACAAATGCTACTTCTCCTTTCCACTGATCCAGACTTGTTTCCACTTCGCAGTTTTTCATTTCTTTGTGTTGCGTTAAATGTTAATTAAATACATTATAGTTTGTGGTTGTAATGTGACAAACTTGGAAAAAGTTTAATTCTTGCAGAGCACTGCGTCTATAGGAAAAATCGAAACTGTCTTCATAAGTAAATACTCTGGACAATGCGTGGACTTGAAGGAGAAACTGTGTCTTTTGGTGTTGTTTCCGAATGACAGTGAGTGGTTTTAGTTTTCATGCTGTGACAAAAAATGTACAATTTCAAGTGAATATTATATTGTATCTTGAGTGCAAAAAATGAATAATTTATTAGACTTGTTCTACGGCACCTTGTCGGCTCTGCTCACGTTTAAAGTACCTTTTCGCTCATCAAGACAATCTCCAGACACTTACATCAACTTAATAACACTCGGGACGGCAACTGATCCTGAACAAGGAGTTCAGTCACATATTTGCTTTACCTTGAAAAACAGTTTTCATCTGAAGCCAATTAGGTTTTCAATCTGTGATTGTCAGCATTGTTAAATCATCACATGAGCTAAATGAGTGGTTTTGCACAGGCTAATGAAGAGACATTACTGTTCATTAACGTCAAGTTCACCTTGCCTCTCTGTCAGATGGCGAGGATTATAACTGCTGTCTTTCTTTCCTTTCGAATCGACTGTTTCTGGTGTGAAACGTCCTCATTCTGACCGCCGCGCTCTGAACAGCTGCGTCACACACAGTACTTATTACGCTGTAAGCTCATTGACAGGTTTGGATAAAATTAATTCAATGTAACTTAATGTGAAAAGTCATATTTTGTAACAAAATGATTAACAAATGAAGATGTACTGTATATAGGTATTTTGTATTGAAATGTTGTTTCAAAAGAACACCATTAGTGTAAATACAGAGGTGGCGAATTGACACTGAAGTGTGAAGAGTTCTTTTTTTCCCCCCAAAGTGTTGCTAACTGGACAAAAAGAGTGAATTCAGTGTTTTATCAATTAAAATACATAAGATGTTTCCGTATTTCGGACTGCTGAGAAAAGGCAACCGTTTCCTATACGTGCCCCAGAGAATCCAGATTGTTGTTGTTCTTGCTGGAATGTATTGTTGAGCATCTGTTGCACAAATATCTCTGACTCATCATGTCCCCTGTGTTATTTTATTCAGAGAGGCTCAGTGTGCCTTAGCTGATTTTTAGAACCTTCTCTGTCCATTACAGAAATATTAGTTTTTGTTTTTTCTTTTTGACCTCATGTGAAGAAAGCCATGAGTCCATCAAGTGATCTATCAGTTACTCTGACACCAAATTGATGTCTGCTGTTGTATATATCATCAGGCCTTCTCTTGCTGTGATCGACTTTTCTTTTTTCTTTTTTTTTCTTCTTGTTCTTCCCTTTTGGGGATTTGTTTGATCAAACTGGCTTGTTTTACTTTTCTTTGACTTCTTTTTGGAAATAAAATTCTGTAAAACAGCAGCTCATGTGGATGTGTGATGTACTGCGGTCTACGGCACTGAACCTCTAATGAGCAGCAATTTACCAAGAACGGTTCTTGTTCCAACCTCTCTCTATGGGTTGCCTCCTCCGATCTGTGGACCTGTAGGTTAATTGTTTCCTGTTATGGGTCTGCAGGGTTAGCAAATAGTGTTTTATTTGCTAAATGCCAGAATCATAAAAAATTATTTTGGTGATCCTGACTGACCTACAATGCAGTAAATATGTGATATGAACTGGCTGTATTATTAAAAAGGATGGATTTATAGTATTTAACTTCTTCCACATTGTGTTATATTAAACTTTGTTCCTAATTGTATGAAATTAATTGATGTTTTCTAAATTATACACACAAATATTCCATTATAGCAATGTGGAAAAACGGTTTTGAGGGTGTTTTTGTTGTTTGTTTTGTTTTGCAATTTTATTGAAAAAAAAAAAAAGTCACATTTATGAGTATAGCAACCCTTTGCTTTTTTTCCTTGTTCAACTTTTGAAACAAGCTTAGCTAATAGCAAATACATGAAATGTATTAAACTGTGATATTAAAAGCTTTTAATGAAAATAAATATTAATATTTGAAGCAAATACTTCACACATAATCAAATAAAAGAAAATATTTTATTTGTTTCATACTGAAAAATCAACAATGTCATTTATTAGGTAGTTTTAAAGGTACTCAATTTCAGTGACAAACAGAAGCACGGTTGTTCAGACCAAACTGTTGGGCTATTTAAGCAAACCTCAAACCTGACATCTTATTAAAATACAGCAAATCAAAATGGATAAACCAGACACAGCTCGAATTAAATGCTTTTTTAAGCAGAATCACTTTACTGATAGCTTGTAAAGACTGTTATATTAATAAAATTGTGCATCACAGTTTCTAGCCTTCATAGAGAGAGTCACTTTTATTCTCTTGTCATAAATCTAACCCTCACATTAACATCCAGCAGCTCAAGTGGTTTGGCCACTTTCTTTATCTTACAGGTCATGTAATCCTGTGACAGCGGTGGCTTCAGAGGGCATCTCACGCATTGAGTCTCTGCGGTTAATCCAGATTGCAGACCTTCCTTTCTTCACTACATGCCGCGGCAATCTGGTCAGAGAGTGTTTATTATGAATGCTACCATTCAGGATTTTATATACACTGAAGAATAAAGATTCCCCGTCCCAATCCTCACAGCCACAGCAGGTCCACTGCTCCTATTTCCTAATAGAGGTTTGTACAGCATGAACCGCAGGACGGATGTTCATGGGAACCGTAGTGGTTTACTTTCTTGCTCTTAAGCAGCAGCTTCTTATTTGTTCAGAACTTCTTAGGTTTTCTGAGGTCGCAGTTTCAGCCGACTGCTGAGTGTCGAGAATAAGCCGCTGGATATCACCAAGGCTAACTGTGCATTTTGGTTGATCCATTTTCCTCTATGTAGAGGACAGA
Source organism: Brachyrhaphis roseni (assembly GCA_903066815.1). NCBI lineage: Eukaryota > Metazoa > Chordata > Actinopteri > Cyprinodontiformes > Poeciliidae > Brachyrhaphis > Brachyrhaphis roseni. The sequence goes on along the minus strand of CAEFZY010054552.1, from coordinate 15,116 downwards.
ATGTGTCTGTGAAAAAAAAAAAAAACACAAAAAGGGATTTACTGTCAAATCAATCCAAGCAGAAAGGTTTGTTGCGACACACATGTTGCAAATCACCACTTCCAGCACATTTATTTGTGCATAAATTGTTCCAATAAAATATTCTCTGTGAATTCTCACAAGTACCACAGTTTTACTACGTTTACTACATGCAATTAGTGTGGATGGGTTCCTTCTTAAAAGCAAAGAGGCTTCACCAAACAATTCATTTAGTGTCATAACCTAAGCTGTTGGTCTCAATTGGGTTGTCAAAAATTGTAGTTTTGAGCTGCATACTGAGCGCAACCAGGTCTCATAAGACCTTTCAGTGTGGAGGAGAAAATTATGTCTGAGGAAGAACAGGTTTTTTAAAGTAAAACATATTTAATACTCCATTTTGCAACATCACTGCGATTCATTCAGGTTCCTGTGTAGTGAAGAAGATCCGCACCATACGGGCAAGTGTGTTACTCTTCTGACCTTTCCTCTGTTCATAGAGCAGGCTGGGATACAGATCAGTATTCTCCATAGCTTACTCAGAATGATTGCTGTTTTTGTATAGATAGCTTAGAACATTAGCTGATAACCCTTTTGTCTTTGCTTAAAATTAAAAGCTAAATCTTGTTTAAAGTTGACTTCTCTCTCATGCTGCTCACTGCAGAAACATAGTAGGGAAGTATTGGTAATGTCTTCGATATATAGTTTTTGTATGATAGTTCTTGAAAAAGAATTATGAATTGCTATCAGCAGTTCAAAAATTTTGTTCTTTTAGTACATTTCTAATTTCCAAAATGATAAATTTACTCAACTTACAATATTTAACAACCATAAGATGTTTTTTTTTGTTTTTTTTAAGCCAAATAATACTTTAAAAGCCCCAGAAAACCGAAGAATATAAGAAAGTCCTTTTAGCTTGTATTTGCAGACACCATAAAACAGCAGTCAGGAAATATGGTGACCTGCAGCTGTTAAAGTTGAAAAATGGCACCATGATACAGCACAGATTTTCTTTTTTATTTTATTTTTTTCTTCAGTGAAGGCGTCAGGTCCATTAAAAGTGTTACATAAATTTTGTGTACAAGGAGTTCCATTTGTCTGATGAAGAGGATTTTAAATCACTCCAGAAAGCGACAAAGTGAACCCAGTTGCTCCCCCGTCCTCACTGCTGCCTTGGATGTGATATTTGAGAATGACACCTCTTCCGTCAGCTCAGGCGCATTTTTAAGCTCCTCTAATCTTAGAATAACTACATCTGACATCTGACAGTTTCCCTTAACCCTGTGGTTGGGTTCATAAAACTGCCATCCAGATCTGTCAACAGTGTTCAGCTGGAAAGTGTGATTAGTGAAGGATGACAAGTTGACTTCAATGAAGGGGCCTTTTGGTAAATAATTTGACTCCCCCTGGTATTTGTCACCTAAACACAGCTACATTACAAGGATGCAAAAGGATCCATGCTACTTATAGTTTTTCACATCTTGTCATGTGATAATCACAAACTTAAATAGCCTCATCCACAAAACATTTCTGTCAGAGCTCTCTCCATCAAACTTGCTTCGAAGGCTCCCGTAGTAAGATTTCAGACTTTTGCCTTGAACAGATGACTTCACATAGCTGTTCTGATAGCTATATGCGTCTCGGGCCACACAGCACGTAATAAAAAAAGAAACATTTCAGAAGGGCACATTTTTTTGTCAAGAAGAAAAAGTACAGGGGCACTAGCACCTCCTAATGTCTATCTGTGCATGTCTGCCAGGTAGGCTGGTAGACCATTAATGGATGGATCACTTTTCTTTCACATCACAATTCAACATTTAAACATTTAATGTGACAATATGTGCCAAATGTGAGGGTGATTAATACTTTTGAAAAGTGCAGTACTCCTCTGCATTCTAATTTAAATCCTCTCTTCACTTAACATAATTTTTTTGTGTGTGTCAGGGTTCGGCATTTTTAAACTTTCAATTGTTAACAGCTTTACATACGACATGCAAGCGCACAATTTCAGACTTTCCTCGCACTGTGTGTGATTTCCCCGGACGCTCTCTAACATACAGCAGTTCTGTCGAGTGTTTGCGAGGCGCTAATCAAAGGAAAACTACAGATTCCATCTACTTTCCTCTCAGAGAGATTTGGCCTTCTGGGAGAAAGCAGCTTGATTAGCACGAGCCTCTGCTGTTCTATATTTATGCACATCAACGTATATGTCCTTTCCAAATAGGAAAGCATGTCTGTCGCAGTTTAAAATAGTTTTTAGAGAGGCTTTGAAGCATCTTTGGACTTACTGTGATGTGAAAGTCACAGATCTAACACTATATAGTAACTTCATGATGTCACAAATCTGTAATTTGTTATTATAAATCCTTAAAAACCATCAGTTGATGGTACACAGCTAAATCGTTACCTTGAGAGATTCAAGGTTTTCACATTTTCCCAAAGATGGAGCTGCATTTATTAATTTGACAACGAGCAAACATTTTGACTCTCTTGAGATTGAAGAAAACGATGATGTAATGTGTTTTAATTACTGCCTGCAAATGACCAGACTAATTAAGAAACTAATGAATGAGATGACCTCACAAAGAGATATTTCCCCAGGGTTTAATGTGTTGGTATTTTACAAAGTTCCATTCCAGAGCAATCTATTGATGAACACAAGCACTACAGGCTTGCAAATGTGCGAATTATCCTATCTTCTGAGTCACTGAAACGCACCATTTAGTTAAAAAATGTGTATTATTTTATAGCAAAGCTGGAGGTTTTTTGTCGCCCCTTTTTTTATTTATTCTTGCAATCAGCCACCGCTCTGTCTCATTTTGACGAAACATGTATGAGCTCCAAGTTTGGTTTTCTTTGATTTCCATCTGGTATTTTAGTTCCCAGAATAGTTTCTGATTATGATTTCGGTCTCATCTCTCGTCAATATGATCGCCAACCCTCTGTTTTTCCTTCGCTTGACTTGTCCAGGTTTAAGGGTAAGCTGTGCCAGCATTAGACAGATGCTGCCACTTTCAGTTATTTTTTGAAATAAACAAATAGAAGCATGTCATTTATAAGGAAAACTAACACAAGCTTCTGCAAGAATTCATGTGATGTGACAAAAAGAGTGTGACTGGAGTTTCTATGAAACCTAATCCTGAGCCCGGTTTAAGAAAATCTTTAGAGCTGAGACCTCAACAGACAGGCACGGATACGAGACACCAAACCACACAGTAAATGATGAAAAATGGGCAGACACTTAACTCCTCTCTTGGGATTTGTGGACAATATTTACTGACAGTGTCGGCCGTCTCATTCTTTATTAGGGTTATATTGAATGAATCCCGAAAAGGAAGATGTTTCAGGTGAGTAATTTCAAACATCCATCCATTATCTAAACCCACTTATCCATGCAGGGTCACCGGGAGAACTGGTGCTTATCTGCAGCAGCCATGGCGTTAGAGGCGGGATGCAACTATACACACACACTTCTGTCTTAGGACAAGTTAGATTAATCAGTGAACGACCAACACAAAATGGGGGAGAAAAGCATGGAGGAAGGTCTGTCAGTCACTCTTCCTTGTTCCCTGCTATTGCTAGTTGAACGGACCGGAGCCGGTCGGTAAGGGTAAGTTAGAATGGCCACCGATGATGTCAGACCAACAGCAGGACGACAACCTTCAACATACATCCAGAGCTGTGATGGAATAGATGAAAGCACGTGTTGATATGTCAAAGTCCAGATCTAAGTCCAATCAAGGGATGTTTCCAGAGTTGAAAATTAAAAACCTCAGAAACTTTACACTCAGTCTGACGAAGCTGGAGCTTTTGAGCAAAGAAGAGAAATTAGCCAAACCTTTAGAGGATGAGCAACCTGAAATACTGGAAAGGTTGGTTCTGCAACGCATTGACACAAATTCACTTTTGAGATTTTATTTTCGCAAAGATTTTTGAATATCATGAGTGCTTTTCCTTCAACTTCATATTTATGCTCTGAAATAGCATACAGTGAAGTTTATGGTTGTAACGTAATAAGATGTAGAAATGTTCATGAGGTATGAATACTTCTACAAACACTGCAGAAAAAGGTTGTTATAGATGTTGGGTTTTTCAGGGTTAGTCCTCTTTAAGAATTAAACAAAGATTTTAGTACTCTCACTTAATCTTTTAAACGACTTCAATGCCAGTGAACTCCAGCTCATTATTTCTTTTTAATTTAACAGAAAACTTTTTCCCTTAACATGAAACTTTACACTTACCTTTGTAGCTGTGAGTAAGACCGGTATGAGACGTATTGGATTACAGATGCATCAGAGGTATGTGGTAAATATGACTTATGTTGTCCTCGGCTTTCATCTTTACTCCCACTCACAGTTCTCCTCTTTCTGTCTGCAGCAGAAGAAATTTTAAACCCGATATGCGCTCGTCACTCTTTCCTCATATAAAATGCTACATGTTTAACTTACCCACAAACACTCAAATTGAAAGATACTTGTTTCTTCCCTCTCATCCCTCATCCTCCATCTGTGCAGCCTGCAGCTCTGAGATACTACGTATCAGAATTTCACATTTCACATCCCATCTAGCAAAACTGCTCCGCAGTCAAGCTTATCTTTCTGCAAAGCCATCGTCGTCATTGTAAAATGAATGAAAATTGTTTTTTGTTGTTTTATGAAATCTATAAAACACTTCCAGGTCTCAAGACAAACAAACAAACAAACAAAAAAAAACAGTGAAGATAATTTACAATTTTTTTACATTAGAGATAACATCAAAAAAATTATATTTTACTTTTATGGACCAAAACAATTAAACAATTCAGGTGGTTGTTTCATTAAAACTAGTATTTCTGAAACAAAATCATTAATAAGCTTTCAGTGCAATCAGCGTACATTGGTATTTTTCTTGATGTTCAAAAATAGAGAAAACATTAACAGTAAAGTCTGCAACCATTCAACCCCACAGCTCACAGAAAAGACAAGTGTCGACCCAAGAAAGTGATAAGTGGCCATCTGGGCGCTGCTGCCACTCTGCATACAAATACATTAACAGCTCAAAAAATCTTTTGCCGTGATTGTTGCTGCATTTTCTTTTACAAAAGCAAGGATATTGCAACATTTTTCTAAATTTATTTGTGTTTAAATCTTCAAATTTGTCTGAGGGATTACAAACACAATTTTTGTGCCTCATCAAATCATCCTAATTGAACAGCACAAAGAAAACCACTCCAAAGATTTCCACAATGACTAGATAAACTGGTATTTTTTATCTCACAGAATTCAAATCCTAACTTTCCAGACCGTTACACTACTAGTACCACCATGTTTTCAAACATTGGCGAAACTCTTCCAGGCAGGCCTGTTTTTTTTTTTTTTTTTGCTCAGTCATAACTAATTAGTTCCTTGAGTTCGAACATCCAGTTGTTATGTTTTACTTCCTGGAAGGAGTTTCTTTAATTCATAAGCCACACCGTATGATAGAGAGTACATCAATTGAGGACGCTGCTGATTCATCGGAGAGGATGAAATTAATGGAGTTTGACAACATGGAGACAGTTCATGCAAAGTATCCCCTTATCATCTAAACATATGCAGTAAGCTCTGCTGGCTGTGTGCTGTCTTCTGGCACTCATGTTAAGGTCCTTATGAGAAGTTCTCCACTGCAGTAATCAGCCATGCCGATAATGTCTTTTTCTCTCTTTCTTTCTTGTGACTTAAAAAAAAAACACGAAAACCGAGACCAGACGCTCAAACTGAGATGAGAATCGATCTAAAGCAGCGAGTTAAAGAAGCCACCATCAGTAAACGTTATCACCGGCCATTTGAAGATTTAAATGAAATGGAAAGAGTTTGACTTTGATCACAAGCTCTCTGGTAATGACTCTTATCTCTGTAATCTCCTTTCCAGTGGACAGAAAAACGACATAATCTTTTATCCCCCCGCTCGCCTCTGCTGCTCTGTGGAGCCGCACATCTACCAAAACATAAAGATCCTTAACCGTCAAATCCAATTGGAGGTGGCTCCACTTCACACAGCTATGAGTTAAACTGTCAAGCCAATGCATTTCCCACCAGGCAAAGAGAAGGCAGTATGTGTTGGTGAGCTAGAGTGGCTGCTACATAATTTAATAACAGCTCACCAGCAGTGAGAATTGTGGAGAAAGCATGAGGAGATTTAGCCGCTCTGTTCGTGCAAGACGCTGGGAGAGCAGATGTGAAAAGGTGAAAGGCTGGTTGGGTGGTGTTACATGAGGAAGTGTCCGAAAACATCAGCCATCGGACAAAATAACAACACCGAGAACTGCGGGAGTGCAGGGGTTGTTTTTTTGTTTTTTTTTTCACTCATCCACCTGCTGTTAGATGATGTGTGCCGGAACATCAGGGAGGTAGCAGGAGAAGCGCTTTCGCTGCGTCCCACACACAAACACGGCCGCAGGCGAGGGAGCCCTGCAGAGAATAACGTGAGGTCACATGCAGGGTTCATAAATCTATACATGTAGAGGAGGCACGGTGTCTGCTGCACATCAAACAGCTCACTAAAATAAAAATGGTGTTTTAAAGAACGAACCATAGAACCGGCAGGCATGTTGTTTAGTCAGGTCTGATTCCTGGTGTCGTCCAGATGTTCCACTAGAGTGACCAAATGACCTCTGTCTGGTGGCTGCAGTGTTGAGTTTCACCGGTCAAAAGCAAACAAACAAAAGAAAGAAATACTCATTGATTCACAGATGTAAGTCACATCTGATATTGATTGATTTTACCTTTCAAAGACACAATCTTGGAGATTTGATGACAGAGCACGCTCACTTCATGTATCCGCCTTCCTAGCAGTGCAGCAGGAAGATTGATTACAGCAGCTAGAACGATAGCAGCTTTTCTGAAGTAGCTAGTTAGCAGTTTGGCTAAATTTCCTCACAATTTTTTTTTTTTACAATGATCATACAGAAGCAGCTGTCCTTTCAGAGTTCTGACATTAATTGTTTAACTGTTTTTGTTCCAAAAACAGTTAAGCTTGAGCAGATAAAACACACAAAAACATGTAGTAAGTCGCTAACGGGTTCTGATTCTAACATCAGTTCAGCATCAGAACCAGTTTGATGGAACAAGCTCCAAATTTCTATCTGAGGCCTTCACAGAAAAGAGTTTGGGGTATCAGAGTTACGGAGGGTTGAGTATGCCAAACTTTTCCAATTTTTTGTTGAACAAATAATATTTAAAGAAAAAACAGTGCAGCTTTACACAGTAAGTTTATGTTGGTCTTCTCTGTCAAATAAAATGCAAATAATATACATGCATTCTGTGATTGTAATGACAAAACACAGTTTTTTGGGGTTTTTTTTTACTATTATAAAATGTATCAAGAACTCCCATTGCAACACAGACAAAAGAAGCTTTTTTTTTCTTTTTTAATAGTATATTAACAAACTAACTTTCCAACAAATTGCAGGTTCTTAAACAAACCTGTTTGGATCGACCCAGGGGATCTGATTTGTGTGCTCTTCTGCCTTGAAATGAACGTGTGAGTTTGATTTGTTTTTCTTGAATCGGTCTCTGACCTGGAGTTGACCCGGTGGTTTCTTGCTTTAATTTTTAATAATAGCTGATTCTTTCCTGGTCAACAAACTTTGGTTCCTCTTGTTACTAGCAAAGTTTCTGACACTTCTAATGTGGTTCAGCGTTCATCTTATCCATCATAACACCTACAAAACCCCATCTTTGATTCAATATTGCATATTTCTAATATGATTAGATTATTCTGCCCTTATATCAATGCATCAGTATCTCTGCAAACTCTTCTTAAAACCCTGCACAGGTACTTTTTCTTGGCTCACAATGAGAGGACCTCACAGCAATAAAATAATCATCTGTGCCGCTGCCTCGCTGACAGCTGCGAACAACTTCAGTGATGAGCCTCTGGTCTCCTGATCAGGTCCCTCTCCCGGGTCTGTCAGGGTCAGTCCTGCTGCCTCTTCGCAGACTCCGCCCTGGAAAGAAAAGGCTCTGCTGCACTTTCCCCGAATCAGTGAGGCCAGCTTGGCTCTCCTGTCACTGGAAATTAGGTGAGTAAGTAGGTGTCCTTCTGGTGCGTTGTCATTTTCTGACTGAGAAATCAGTAATCACCGCTCGCTGCTCCATCAATGAACCCAGGCCGGCTGGCACGTTGGTTCTTCCATCAAGCTTGTGTTCAGAAATTAATAATGAGAGCAGCAAAACAAGGAAAGCGCAGTAGACGATTATTCAGCCCCCTGCGCCACCACAACAAACTTTTTTCACATTTTTTAATGGATTATTTATCTATTAAAGGTTTTGTTCTAATTTTTTCAACAAAAGTCTGACCAAATAAACAAACTAAAAATGTAGTAGAAATAAAATAAGAAGAACTCGAACCAACAAACCATGACAACATTCAGGAACTAGCCAGACTCCCCCCCCCCCACTACAGAGTGTACAAACATTTTAAGTTATCCTCAAGTATTTTTATTGGTCATTGAGTCTTATTTATGATAAGAGTATTACTAAGTTTGTTATATTTTCACTTAAGTCATGATGACAGTTTTATATTTAAAAAGCTACTCTGATAAGTTGCTTTAACTGTGTAAATTTCCTTCTAATTCTGTGCATGTTGTCATGATTACATCAGGGTACATCTGTTTTAATTGATCCCTGTTTCATCAGTGAAGCTGATCAAGACATTTGCACTAAACACAACAAGACAACCAGCTTCAAAGACACTCACAATTGCGGGATTTGAAAGTGAATATATTTTTGGCACGTTGAATGTTTTTTTTTTTTGAAAAGTTTGCCCTGATGGAAGACTGATGTGCACATGTTCTATTCTGGAAATAAACATCAAAGGTGAGTCAGATTTTCTTCTCTCTTTTTTCCTCATATTTATGACGCTTGTTACCTTCCTGTGATGCAATGGGGTTCCTTTATGTGAAATGTTGCTTTGGATGTGATATCCTAGCTGGAGACTGTCAAGTTAAACATGGTGAGGGCTTTTAAGAGTTTAGCTGCCATTACAGGAGACGTCACTCATGTTGCTCTGCGTTACAGTGCGCATTCACCCCTTTTCATGTGCCTCGTTGGTGAGACTGCGTCAAGAGAAGAATTAGAGGCTTGACTTTTTGTTTCTGACACCACAGAGTAGGGCTGTTGTAAAAGAATATTTTAGTAATCGAGTACTCTATAGAATATTATTATGATTATCCGAGGAATCGGATCTCTCTCTCTCTCGGCGCCATTCCTACCGTTCGCTCCAAAACTGTGACGACGCGATTACGACACCAGAGAAAGCTGTCGTAGCCCAGCGACCGCACCGCAAAATTAAACGATCCTTATTTGTCCCCCAAACCCTCACAAAACGCCGCAAAATTCAACACAATGCTGCTTGCACTTCACAACAACTCATAGGCAGAAGTAAGAGCGCTGCCCTCCAAAGATAATGATCCGGGCGAAACACGGTGGGCTACATAATAAAACATAATTTAACGAAGCTTCGAGGAGGATAAATTTTCCTCGAGGAATTTTAATAATCGAGGTACTCGAATCATTCGAGGAATCGTTTCAACCCAACCACAGAGTCAGATGTGCCATGTAGGTCAAAGAGAGCAGATAATGAAGGTGCATTCAAGATGGCGTTATGCTGTCTGAGTTCATGTGGTAATCTTTTCAGTGATGTATGTTTGATTATACTTAAACAGTGAATGGCTCCCTGGGTGAGCACCTCCTCCCTCTACAACCCAGTTGATGAAAATTTAATTTCTTTGAATGTCCCTGTTTGTCTTACAGACTTAAGCCAAAAGAACAGAAGAAGTAACGGGATAATTTGCTCCTCGCTCCATGTGAGCGCAGCGTTCTTTAAACAAAGCTTCATCTCAATATTCTTATCAGCGGGAAGGGCATGCATGCTCAACACCGAGGCGTACGAGCTTCCCATTACCTGTATTTGCATAAAAGCAAAGTAAGGCTTGCGTTAAGGTTGCAAATGATACATGAATAAGTTATATTTTATATGGAGCTTGTGGGCTCCCCTCCTAATGCTGACCAGCCCAAATGGCTGGTGTCAAAAATGTAAAAAATGGATTAGATAGGTAGAAACTTTTCCCAGGAAAGAGCAGGCACATAGTTCATTTGAAAATACCCTGAACTTTCATGGTTGAGGGTTTAAAGCAGCAGTATGTACCTTTTATAAATATGGGTTTTTTTTTTTTACATATTTGCTCATTTAATAATACGAGACAGATAATCTGTAAAAGAAAGAAAGAAAGAAAGAGCTCTTCCACCTCCTCCCAGTTGTCTTACTGCTATGTGTAAAAATACTGATAGGGTTGTTTCTGATACCCTTGTGGAGCAGCATGCACATTAGATTGATTGACAGCTGTAAGACCCTCCTGGCTCTAATTGGTTGCTTCTGATTGGGATCAATGTATTTCTGCTCATAGCGGTAGGACAACTGGGAGGAATCTTAGGAAATTGACTTTTTTCACAAGTTATTATTCTGTGAAAACATAATGAAAGCTTTACCAAACATGTCAAAAAACCAAATTGTTTAAAATAGTTACATACTGGGAAGGTGTTTGATCAGAACTCAACGTAATTAAATGGAGGGGAGCAAACAAAGAAGGGGACATAAAGATGGGAGCTAAAAACAGGAAATGTGTCTGCGAGGAGAGCAAAGATGCTGAAAACCGACGTGGACACGGCTCCCAGCAGAGCTCCGAAACCACACCATGTCTTCCCCGACTGACGAGACGAAGAGGTTGGATGGACCAGCTAGCCAAGCGGGGAATCCATTCTCCCCCGGAACCTTCCACATCAGCAGCGTGAGCGGAGAAAATGAGAAATGGGAGCAAGAGGAAAACAAGGAGGGCTTGATGGCACAATAAGGGAAGGTCATGAGCCGGGGAAAGGAAAACAAGAAGGAGCGGACTAGTGAATCAAAGAGGAGGCTGTGGACGTTTGAAAAGAGCAGTTAAACCATCTTTCTCAATTATTCATTTAGAAATCAATACAGCCCCCATGCAGCAGTGAGAGAGATTGTAGAAAGAACATCAGAGGAGAGAGGATGATGAATGATGAATTATCAAGTGGCTTTTATTTCTTTGTTTTTTTTACATTTGGATTCCTGTGATTCAGAAATAGAGGAGAATATGACTGGCATATTCTCCTCCTCTATGCCAGGAGGAGTTTCTACAAGTCAGTCACCATTATATGGTGACTGAAACTTTTGAGAGGAGATGTGATCCTTACTTGAAATTAGAGAGGACATTAAAAATAAAATTTAATGAAATAACAGATTTCCCTTTCAGTCTTAGTGCAGTTTTAAAGTTGCTGGCTTCTAAATCATTAAAACAAAAAAAGATTACACAAAAAGAGAGAGAGCACAATCATTTCCCCTCCGTGTGTGGTCACGTCAGGTCTTAAAAACTCCTGACTCATCAGTTCCTCCTAGCTTTCTCTGCAAACTTTTTCCCTTCGACCAGATGCATCCAGGGATATATCTCTTAAATGTCATGAAGACTGATGGCGGGTGAGTTTAAGTGTGGTGACATTACTGCCTCCACTCTCACTCTTTCTAAGTCAGGCTTGTCTGCTCTCCGCGCTGACATTTAGCCGGCCATGTTTACGCGCCACTCGCCGCCCAAAATGTCACTCCGAGATTTATAGCGGTGAGCACTGACTGGTTGAGCAGAGCGACGGCGTGTGCGCCCAGGTATGGCGAGGCTGAGAACAAATTAATCCGAGTGTTCGCCGGCTCTCCATCTTCTTTCTTGCTTTGTTGTTAATTTTCATCTTCCCTTCTTACCCTTGACATCCACTGTCATTGATTCACCGTTATGAAATTCGCTTAAATTTCTTCTAAATTATTTTAAAATCTTTTAATCTTTTCCTTTTATCTTTTTCTCTTTTTTTTACTGTGGCTTAGGAAAGTATTCATCATCATTCCTTCAACTTTGACTTTTTTCCTATTTTTGTCATGATTAAACCATAAACTTCCATGTATTTTAATGGGTTTTTATGTGGTAAGCTAACACATGCACCATATCCTTATTGGGTGGAAGAAAAATGATGCATGGTCTTCAAACTGAAAAAGTTTCCATTGCATGATACTTCCACTACCGCATCACTAGCAGCCAAAGTCCAGGAAATGTTGCAAGCATTTGTATTGAAAATATCCCCTCTTTCTATAATTCATTCTCAGAAAAAATCCATCTCGTTTGTGATTTCCTCAGAGGTTTGTTAGATTATATGAATAATCAAACAACCAGGATCATTTAGACAGTAGAACATAGCTGACAGGTCCGGGAGAAAGTTTAAAGCAGAGTTAGGCTATAGATCAATGTCCCAAAATTTGAACATGTCACAGAAACTTGATTAGCCCATCATCTGAAAATGAAAAGAGAAGAATGGCACATAAACCCTACCAAGACACGGCGGGCCACCCAAACTGGACAAAGCTAGCACTAATCTGAGAAATAGCCAAACGGCTCATCCTGAAGTTGCAGAGATCTCTGGCTCAGGTAATAGAACCTACAACCAAGACAATTACTAGTCAATACTCCACTAGTGAGGCCTTTATGGAAAAAAGCAACAAAAAAAAGTTGAATTAATTCCAAAATATGTTAATAAAAACACTGACTCAGATGTGTTGGATTAAGTTTCAAAATGCCCAATTAGGAGAAATGTGGCCAATTTTCACCGGAAACATAATTGAGAACTCACTAAACTTTTCTCCATAATTTAGCATAAGTAAACCGTCTTCACTTTTAGAATAATATCTAATGGCTTAATGAGAAATTTTGCCATTCATGCATCTGAAGTAGATGGTTTAAATAATTACTACTCATTTCACTGTAGTTCTTATTAGATTATAATAAAATAAGACACATGAGATTCATTTAATTGGACATTTATCATTATCTAATTCAGCTATGTTGTTTTGTCATGTAACAGTTTCCACAAGTTAGTTATGAAAACGGTACGAATGCTGGTCCCAGAGGGAGAGACAAAGTCTAGTCAAATAAAACAAATATTAAACTTTTTTGTCAAGCATGTCTGACCAAAGTTATTCATGCCCTTGGAAGAGTTCATTTAAAATCAGTTTAATACAATCAAGAAGTTGTTTTCTGATATGAAATGATACACGCGTTTCTTAAAAGGTAAGAAAAATAAAAACCTTGGAAGTTGGAATGCCTCCTTGCCATCGCCCTAATGTTTAGCTCCCTTCCTTGATTCTCTTTCAGATTAAAAAAATAATTGTTAATATTGCCTCCAGTCAGAAGAAGCATGATGATAAAATTAAAGGTTTACTTTACACCTTGATTCTACAACGGATATGAGTAATTTTGGTCATTGCTGTACATTATCCACACTATGAAACACGATGGTAGCAGTATAATACTGCTTCTGTTTTGTTTTTTTTCCCAGACATTTCATATACACTTAATACTTTTTCAATCTGTTGCTTTTTCAACAACAACTGTACACCTGGTAAAAGTGCAAGTTGGTTACTAAATATAAATTTAGAAAACTTTTGTTGCCCTAATCCTTCTGTTCACATGCAGCCTGAACACAGTGTTCTGTATAAATGTGTCTTTCAGCTCTCCTGAGTCCACCGGCTAAAGCCTCATGTAGTTTCGATCAATGGTTACAAAACAGACTTAAATGAAGAATGCTGGGACTGGGAGACTTAATGGTTCAGACGAAAAACAATGCAGGTCAGAGGAATAAGCTGCTGGGTTTTGTCTACTCTCAGAAATAAAACATTGTTGGCTGTGTTTCTGGTAGTTGAGCAAGTTCTTGTAATCCTAAAAGCTCGAGTTGAAAGCAGGTCTTAAACCAAGGTCCCGGTGCTGTTTGTTTACCCTTTTTTATCGTTCCAGTCTTTTTTCTCTCTTCTTCTGCATTTTGCTTTGTTTTCATCTGTTTGATAAGGAGGAGGAATATCGTCACACACCAGCAGCACACCTGCTTGCTATCATCTAACTTCAGTGGCACTTCAGTGTCCCTGAGAATGAATCTACAGTGAAGGTAAGTCAGAGTAAACATCTGAAAACTAATTAATTAGCTTTTAATTCTCTGCCAACAGAATAGTATGATAAGTCTGGCTGTGGTGCCATGCATTCAGTTCATTAGCAGGTTTTTATCTTATTCAAGATAGTTCCCCAGATGTCAGTGACCAGAAGGGAGCACTTGATATTAAATTATTTTAAGGATCTGTTTATATCCTCAGGACAAGTGACCCCAGGAATAATGTAAAAGCTGGTGATCATCCTCGTAAGTGATAAATTAACTGGTTGTGCTTGCAAATTACATTGATTTATAGCAACAAGACTGAAGCTGACACATGATTCACAGCTTCTGTAAATGACTTTTATACAGTTTTTAAAGAGTTTGGACTTCTTTTGATTATCTCCATATAATTTTGAAGAAGTCTCAAAATTGAATGTGATGCCACTCAGATATACAGTCACATTCAATGAATTAGAACATGCGTTCTGATTCATTGAATGTGAATCAATTCAATTGATTCACATTCAAAGGTATTCCAATTACTCTGGAATACCTTTTGAAAATGACTGTCGTTAAGCAGGTAATAAACATACTTTTCATTAAGCACACATTTCTATAATAAAATTATTTTTATTGGTCTGATATAATATTCTAATCTTAAATGTTGCTTTCATTAGCTGCAGGCAGAAAATTATCATAATGAGCAATAATAAAAGATTTACAACTGATGTAAATCTGGGTCCCGCTTTAAATGTTCAGTACTTAGAGAAGTCATACTTGTGCAGAATTACTCTATGTATACTGATCACGTGTTCTTTAAGAGAAAAGTTGGATTTGTGTAACTGTTTACAAATGCACTTGGTGAAAAGTTAATTTTTGAAGAAATACCCAGAGATTTAATTACATTGAAACTGAAGCGTTTGGCCATGATGACCAATGGAGAAGAAGTTTGGACTCCTAGGACCTTCCTGCCGTTTTATGAGGTACATGGGTGGCAGCATCATGATGTGAGAGTCTGAGGAAAGCACATCCATCCATCCATCCATCCATCCATCCATCCATCCATCCATCCATCCATCCATCCATCCATCCATCCATCCATCC
>CAEFZY010054537.1:0-48433 GCA_903066815.1 Brachyrhaphis roseni | reverse complement strand
GAAGGAAGGAAGGAAGGAAGGAAGGAAGGAAGGAAGGAAGGAAGGAAGGAAGGAAGGAAGGAAGGAAGGAAGGAAGGAAGCTAAGCAAACTCAGTTAAGTTAGGCTAATAAGCCCACTCTGGCTAATAAACCAGAAAAAAAATAGCTAGTAGTGTTATTCTATAAGGTAAAATAGCAGAGCACATAATAATAAGCACATTTGTTAACAAATGTTCTACTAAATTTAGCAAGCGTTAATCCTATAATTTGCGCTATTCTTCTAACACTCTGTACTTTCTCTTAGGTAAAAAGGCAAATCACATATAAGTACATGAAACCTCTAATGCACCTTTTAATCACAGCGAACATCAACACATTCAATCTATGTGGAACTAAAATAAATGCTACATCCATTATTATAACCATGTATCCATTTTGACTAAATCAATCAGAACAAGTTTATTAGTAAATTCATTTTTACATTTAATTTTAGCATAAATATCGTCTTTTCATTATATTGACATAATCTCATACACACCATATCTAATGACATAATGGCCTCTAAAGCACAATTTCAAATAAAATCTGGTGTCCTCTGCCAGAAACTGAAAATGGTCTTTCAGCAGGATAATGGGCCAAAACAGCAGAAATATTTTGTCTGACATAAAATCAACGTTCTTCTATTGTCATCTCAGTCCTCAGATTGAACTGCTGGTTTTCTGTAGGAGTTATGTCTGACAAAAAAAAAAAAAAAACTGAGTAAAGAGTGAGTAACTCACATGAGAAGGCTACCATTGCTAGGTGATTTCTTTTTCCAGTTTGTGGTTTTAAACTGTTACAAACAACAACCAAAATTCTTGCAAACAACAATCTGAATGAATACTGGGCGACCGTTAACAGTCATTTGTATTCAGTAGTAAAATAGACCAACACTCTTATTGCACCTTGGGCTCCCACTGACGACTCAACATCGCTTTTCCCTGACATGATCACTGAAGGGAAGGCTGTTGCAACAAGTCAAGCCTGCATAACTTAACAGGTAGACAAACCTCAAAAGCAAGCTCTCTCCACATTCTTCCCCAAATTACCAGAAACATCATTCATTTCCACCACTAAACTGTATATTGAACACATTATGGCCATAAAAGCAATAATGTGTTTTAAAGCGTATCAAATTTAAGGTACAAGGAAGCTCAAGATATATCCTTTAACAAGATGCAGAAGCTATGAATGAATAAAAATTTAAATCATAGTTAACAATATTTTTTTAACATTTACCAAAAATTCACTACGTAACACACCATAAATTAATGCCTATGTAAAGCTGATAATCTTTTTTGTTGTTGTTGAATCTCGGTTGTGTGAAGCTCCTCGATCTACATGCCTGTTAGAAAGTGACTTCATAATACAGAGCGATTAAGAAAGTGAAGGCAGGTTCTTCCTGAACAGGTTGCACAGTGCCTTTGGCAGATTTCTCGCAGGGGTTCAAAAGTTTGACATGACTGTCAACTTCCATCTGCTTGAATCTCCTAAAAACCTTTCCTAAAAAACATTTTGGCCACATGGTTTAAATGCTCTTTTTGACTACCCAACTTCATTTAACCCTCTCACAAAGGCTTTTGAAAAAGGTTAAAAAGGAAACCGTCTAAAATCCACCAAAATGTACCATTCTTACAGTTAAACGTTTTAATAAAAAAAGGCCCAAAGGTTTTCTCAAGCTGTATGAAACACTGGCAACACAGCACTGCCCTGTCCCACCTGTTGCTGCACATTGCCAGGCAGCTGTGCTGAATGAAGACTCCAACAGATTTACCAACTTTAAGAAAAATGTCAACATGGCTGTTTGGGAAAAAAAAAAAAAATCTGACTGTTATAGATAATACAAAACATGATTAAACCAGACTTGACAAGGTATGAGCAGAGCATGCTTGCTAAGCAGCCAGCAGCAGACTGGCTACTTAAGTAGATAGCACAAACAGAAACTAACACATACTTGCTATATTTGTGCTAAACTATAAAGTCTAGAACAGTACACAGGAAAAAAATTCTGTGCAGTCAGCACCTGAAATGTAAAATAATTTTGAATTGATATTGATAAGTTATTTTTGCTCCTGCCTATGTATCAACATGACAAATAATGTTATGGTAATCATTATAACTGTAACAAAGACTTTTCTGTTTTTGTCAGTAGCATGACACAAAGGTATTTTTTTTCCGCTCAATGCTGAGTAGAGATATGTAATGAGTATATTACTCTTTACACTTGTTTAAAAAGGAACTAAAGAAAATACAACAGTGTATAGTTGAGAAAGGCAGTCTGAATTCAGTGCTAAAGTGATTATATAATATTTGTGAAAAACCTAATACTCTTGTTCACTGAATTCAACTTCAATATGACAAATATTTTAAATCTTCTTCCTCACATTTTTAGTAAACAAAATTTCTTATGCCTCTTCTTACTCCAACGTGTACGTCATCAATTATTTTTGGCTGCATTACAGACCAGTGAAGCTCAGGAATACTCAGAGAGCGAGCATCACAATAAAAACGGTCAGAGAGGGCAGCTGCTGCCCTGCCATCTCTGGTGAGCCACTGTATTTACCACTCTGATGCTCCAACCGGGGCTGCCATAAGACTGCCTGGTCCTTGGGTCCCAACCCTCTGGCTGGTCTGGTGACCAGGAAAAGGGTGAGCACACACTGCTATGGGGGCTCCATGCACCCTATGGTAAGAAGGGATGGGTGAAAGGGTGAGAGAGAGTGAGAGAGAGGAGGGAGGGAGGAGGGCGACAAAATGCAGCAACTTAAAAACAAAGCCGGCAAAGAAACCAAAACATACAAAGAAGGATGTTAAAGAAATGTGGTGAGGTTCTCATGTAGTAACTTTAGATTAAGTCGATACACATTCATTTAAGGAAGGATCTTAAAAGCCAGAACATCTACAGTTATTAAATGACATGATGAGTTAAAGCTAATCCTCATTTTCCATGCGCCTAGTTTAAAGAGCAAAACTTGGACAAGCAAATGTGTTAGTTGCAGTTTGTATAGAAGAATTTACTAGCATTAGCATGGCATTATAAAGTAGAAAAGGGTGGGAAATAGATATGTTACATCTCTTTATGGCAATCATATGTTTGGCATGCTGACAAACAAGCAGCTGCATTCGCACAGCAAAACATCAGCGCATTAGCTATGCTTGACTAAAGAGACTGATTTATGCTTTTTAGAAAAGATTTTCCCACACTGGGTGTAGTAAATTAATTTGAGCCCTGCAATGCTTATTTAAGAGTTAAGATATACTACATCTAAAAAAAAAAAAAAAACTTTATTCAAATGAACTAGCTCTCTTTCACTCACGTCATTTATAACACAAACAGCCAATAGCACAATTCAATTCCAAATATTTTTTGAGAAAATTCTACGTTCTGTATGAGGCAGACTTAGGACTCCAATATCAAAATAATCTGAATATTTGGTGTTTAATCTCCCTCAGCCACTCATAGTATATTATGTAAATAATGAAAGTAAATACTACTTTTGTTTCTGACTTAATGGATGTTCATCCTAAGTCAGACAATGACACAATGCATGTTTATGACATGATCATGAGATGAATAGAAAGACATGATGATGATGTTTGAGGTGGATACCAATAGGGAATGTTAGCAAAATATCTTCAATCCACTAAACCTCCATCTCCTATGGGGATTTACGCACACACAAAACAAAAAACATTAAAAAACTGCCCTTCTCGCATAGTTTTGAACGCAGTGTTACAAAGGGAGTAGAAAAATAGCTACTTTCGTGCTTTACTTGTGTAGGGCACTGTAAGAGGCAAAATAATGTTATAGACTGAAACAAACAAGTTCTTATCCCAAGCCTGAAGCTACTTCAATCACACAGAAACCAGTGACAGAAAAACTCTGATCATGTTTCAAAGAACACACAAAGACATAGTGAACTAGGTGCAGATACCTGCTAAAATTGCTTTGAATTTTTATCTGAATTGCAACAGGGAATCAGGTAGAGTGATTCCCACTGTGCCAATGAATGGTAGTAATCTCAACGACTAGCAGTTTGGAGTCATACCTGTTTGACCCGAGGCCTCCCAGGAGAAAACTTCCTCTTTGTGATGGCCGGTTTTCCCATGCCAATCTTCGGCGTGAACGGTATGAGGTTTGTTGTTGGTATTATACTGCTGTGGTCACTCAGCGTGGGTAGGATCTGGGTCTGTGACGGGTCTCTGAGAGGCATCCCTCTGGCTAGAGGAGAAGAGTGTGAGGGAGAGGAGACCATTTCGGCCAATCTCTCCACAGCTGTTTTGACGGGTTTCTCCTCTAAAGACAAACCAGGAAATAACACATTGGGCTTGTTGTCCAGTGTAGAGTTCATCTCCTCTGATCTACTAGAAGTTGGAGGCTTAACAGTCTCTGCCAAGTTCATGTGAAATACACCCTCATTCTTCTCTTTGTTAGGTTGTTTAGGAGCAGTTTCCAAGAAAGAAGCCTTCACTACATCCATACTTGAAGTTTGGTGTAGTGCGACTTCCATTGGTTGTTCCATGAAAGTTACTGATGTAGTACTTGGTTCTTTGGTGGTTGAGATGATGGCCTTTAAATCCTTTGTGCTGGGGTCGACCGTGCCCTGCTCAGGGCAGGCCTCTGTATTTGCTGGCTTGATTAGCAATGTGATATCCTGGGTCTGTAGCGCCTCAATGGGCTGCTGGACAAGAAAGGGTTCCTGGCTCGGAGATGACAATGACGCAGAACTTTCTGTGGACGTGACCTGGGGTCTAGCTGCTGGTTTTGTTTCTGTAAAAGAGTAAACAAAAGTTGGTGTTAAGAACATAAATGTATTCAACATAGTATTTACAAATAAAAGAAAATTGAGGGGTGTGGAAATCAACAACATTTCAGCTGTACAATCAGTTATGTTTGCAATAAATTAAATCGAAATGTACAAACCTGGGTTGAATTCTGCTGTAATTTTGTTGGCAGAAGGTTCAGTACCCTGCATCTCAACAGCATCTGCTCCTCCTTGGGCTTCTAAAGAGAGAAACAGGAACACACTTATTAGTTTACAAAAATACTTCAGCGACAGGATAGTAGCATATTGTAGAAAATCACCAACAAGCAAGCTAATGAAAGGAATTGTTTTAGGTTTTCACTGTCTTAACTAGCCCTGATGAATGATCCGCAGGCCGAACACTAAAAATCCAATTATTTTCCAATCATTGAATGCACCACATGGTACCGTGTTACCAAATTGTTCTTGTAACAAGACTCTTTAATGTAGAAGCTGCTGCTGTGTTAAAGGTAGCTATTTGATGCAAGTTGCTAAAAAACTTATAAAACAATCATTCTTACATTTTTTTTCATCTTTGTCCTGAAATATTAGTGAAATCTTCAAGAGAAATCAAAATTGATTAAAATTGATTTTAGTCCATCAGAGCTTTACAAAAACAGCAATCAGAAATCTTGCACAAGATCTCTGATCGGTGTAGGTCTCATTGTTATTGACAAGGAGATGGATAACACCCACAATAACCAATAGAAAAGTACAAAAAAACAACAACAAAAAAAACAAGATAGAAACTACCTCAGACAGAAGCAACTACCGTGCAACTGGTTGCTACTAGGGGACAACTGGTCAGGATGCACTTGAAATCATTGTTTTGCTTTTTAACAAACTGGTGACTACTATGCCCTCACTCTAGTTTTCTTTTTTATAGCCCATGTCTATTTTGTTTAAAAGCTATCAATTCATTTAACTTGTGCTGTATGAATAGAACCAGTCATCCCTGGCTATCAGGGATCCACACATCGAGCCAATATTCTGCCAGACAGCATCTGACAGTACAGACAGCCTAGTCTTAAGGAGACACCCACTATTTCAATCCACAAGTTCCCATGTCACACTGATCCTGACACACGCATGCACCTGCTACGCATCAATGCCAGGGAAGGGAGTAACCATGACAACCAACATCCCAGGGTCTGTGTGCTCTGGGCTCATGACTGTGCAGCTTGCAGGTGCTCATCCGGTGCTCATGCCGGAAAGTAAATTAGGAAGATGGGCCTACAACCATCTCTTGCCATCAGCTATTGACCAAGCTGAACACACATTCATTGTAATGATCTCTTTCCAATATTTTTTACTTACTGAATAAGCAAACTAAACACTTTAGATTATTACATAACTAAAACTCTGCAAAAAAATCTTAAAGTCAGGACTAACTTGCAGGGCAGATTTAATAGCATCTATTAAACATCGACTAACCTGGAGCGGTGCTAAAACTGGCAGTCAAACAGCTCAAATAAAGAATTTTATTAAAGTACCCATTTGGGTGTATGCCAGATGAGTTATAATTACAGCTGTTATCTTGTTTAATGTCATATTAAATTCCATCTACAGCGATACAACTGAAGTTTGCATGAGAGAGAATCAGATTTTTACATTGTGAGTAATACCAGTAGTATCTCTATAGTAGTCAAAATTACACTGCTAGTTGATTAAATCTGATACAAACAACATTTAAATTAGTCTAAAGCATTGATTCAGTTACTTAATCTTAATGCACAGATAAAGAGAACACAGATAGCTATTTAAACAGTTGTACCCTTTTCTCTTATCCGTCAGTAAGAACACCAGAAAGCTGTTTCTAGAGAGCATAAAGTATATAAATATTGGCTACTGGTAAAAAGTAAAGATAAAATAGAACATCAAAATACGCCATTTACACTCTGTGATGTCGTCGCTACAGTCTGACGAGCCTGATGTGTTATTAAGCAGATTAATCTAAAATAAAATTTGCAGACTACTATAAGAACGTGTGGCCAAAAGTAGAATTGTGCAATACAACAAATGGCAACGGTCATCACAACATCACGGATTCCAGGACAGTAATAGCAAAAGAATGTTTTGTTGTAGACCGTTATGTGTTAAATGTTGTCATGCAACTTTTTCTATTTGCTAATTGTCAGGAGATTACATACAGTAACACGGCCATGCTTTTAAACAATTTGAGAAAGCCTAGCTGATATTATGATTTTACGACTTTGTGCTAAGACTAATTCAAAACCACAACAGTTATTTGGAGGCACACTTTAATGTGTTTTAAAGCAACACCTCAAATACACCACTTTCTTGTGTGACATCATGGAAAAATTAAAAGCAACTAGCCGGGATTAGGTAGAGAATTGTGTGCCTCCACAACTCCGGTTCATCCTTGAATACAAATATCCAGATACTTGAAGTTGCCATGTTTATCTGTTCCAGCAATTATGCAAGAATAAACACTCTCTAGACCCGCCATCTTAAAGTTTGAGGAGTCGTGTTCCGAGTCCCAGAGACTCTTTGAATCCCCAGAACAAAAAAACAAAACATGTTGGCTGTAGCTGACAACAGTCATTGTTCACATTATTAATTCTGTACCTATATGGAAGGTCACATAGAAAGAAGCAACATATTATGGCATCCTGAACATAAAAAACTTGATTACCTTTATGAATCCACTGAGGCACAAAGACATTAACTTTTGGAGACAAGTCCTGGGAAGTATTTGGCCAAAACAAAAGAAAAATTGTGAAGTTTGAAATGTGGAGAATGCCATTCTGACTGTGAAGGACAGGAGCTGTAGCATCATGTTGTATGGGTGTTTGTCATAAGGAAAGTGTGTGGAAACATTAAAGCAACATTTCAAGGCATCAGTTAGGGAGTTAAAGCTTTGCACAAATGCTTCTTCCAAACAGACAATGACCCCAAACCCCACTAACTTCATTAGAAAATGGCTTAGAAACAACAACGTGAATTATTTGGAGCCATGAATTCAATCCCATAGAAAATTTAGGAGCAGAGTTTAAAAGGTGTGTGTGTGTGAACAAGGTAGCATGCAAACCCAACTCAGTGCCACCATTTCTGTGAGGAGGAATGGGCCAAAATTTCAGCAAACCAAGAAGCTTGAGGGAGGAGACAGTTGATGTGATGAACTGGTCAGTCAATTCATCTGGCTGAACAAGCTCTACACTCACAAGTATGATAAACACTTGCAAAATAAACCCTCCTTAATTAAGATGGCCCGAACAGGCGTAACATATCTCAAAAAAGGACAAGCGGGGAAAGCTGTGCTTTTCCAGCCAAATCTAATAAGGGGATTGTAAATGACCAGAAGTAGAAAAAGAGTGAGCATCTGTGCCCAGTGTGCAAAACAAGCAGACAGACTGTGTGAGTAGTAATGAATGAGCCAGCATTGCTTCAAGGCAGGTTAGCAGACAGGGGATCCATGATATAATCATAATACTCTCATCCATTCTCTACAGTCAGTTGAGTGGGCTGCCTCAACAAGAGTGGGCAGGATAGTGGGCTGCCACTGGCATCCCTAACCTAGCTTGCTGTACATATTTGGGGAGGAATTTTGCACTTTAGTCCTGGCTAACCTCACTTGGACCAGATAGCAGTGCTATGTCGAACCATAGGTGTTGGTCTTAGTTTTGGAATGAGTGCAACTCTGAAATGACTCTTGGTGGAAATAAGATTATGGGAATGTGGGTTTCTAACAAAAATTGCACATCCATGTACAAGTCAATAAAAAAAGTTTAAATCTTGACAGTCTGGTCAGTTTCCCAAAATTATAAGCTAGGTTTATCAAATGTCATTATCTGGTAAAATACAGGCAGACTTTACCTTAATGAAAAACTACTTAGTGGTTTAATTGGAATCTACAATTTTGACATTTATTATCTACATATGTTTCTTAAATTAATACAGAAGACAAATTTTTCATTCTTGCTCAAATGCAATCCATCTCAACATACCTATACATTAAAGGGAACCTATTATACTTCCTTTTAAACAAGTTAGGATAGACCTACAGGCTATACAAAACATTGCATTTTTTCACAAAATCATTCTCACATAATGAGATTTCACTCATTTTGACCTCTGTTTATAATGAGCTGTTTAAGGGCCTCCTGTCTCTTATGTAAATAAGTTACAATTGGCCACACAGCAGCAGTGGAAGCGTAAACTCTGTTTACACTCGCAAAAATGGCCACAGACAGATGTACAATTGCACAACTGTACATCTTAGCCCCTGAGTCAGATCCAGAATGAGTAGGGGCTCCAGCACAACCATCAAAGACTGAACAAGTCCACAACAAAACACTTGCTTTTTCAGCAGTCATTGTACAGCAGTAAAACTAGCTGACTAGCTCTGCCTGTGTTCATAGGAAACAGAAAAGTGCCCACTGACTGACATGAGTATTGGGAGGTCTCATGTCAGTTTTTGGTGTCTGTTTCTTGGATTGTTTCTATAGCCAGTAGAGACCATAAAAGAAGTACAAAAATGGAATTGTCCATAATAGGTCCTTTTAAAGTAATTTAAAATCAGAGAATTATGAAGAGCAACTGTTTTAATCTGCTATTAGTGGGACACCATATGATAGTGTGCCAACACTCAGATGTTTCCTTGAAAATAAAGGAGTGTTTCTTTCTGTGCTGCTGCGGTTCACACAACTCACCTTTCAATTCTTTTATCTTCATGAATAGTAACTTTCACACAAGTTCATTAACACTGATATTAAAGTACAGGCTGGTATGGCAAACAATTTCTCTGTACTGTAACTCTGTGGCCAGCCATTCTTTGAATGAATTCTCAACCGCAAACCCTGGGTTTCATTTCCAATCACACAAGCTGAAGCTTGGTGTACGATGCAGCCATTGTTCAACATATTCAAAAACGCAACAATTTTTGGGCTTACCTTATACGAATTCAAGATTATTTGATCAACAAAGAGAAAGGGAGAAAAAGATAGAGAGGATCAGAGACTAAAGTGTGTATAATCTTTTGAACAAAGACCCACCAGGCTTTTGATCTGGCATGGGCAACTTCTCCTCCTGGACGGTGGCTTGAGCAGGCTCTGGATCAGAGTGCAATGGAACAGCGAGTAATTCCGGTTTGGGATCATTGTGCATTTCAGGGGACAGCTGAACGCCAGGTTCAAGGTCTTTGTGCTTTTGAGCCTGCGGTAGGCCAGTCTCAGAGTCTATGTGCATGGGGGCTGGTTGAGGACTGAGCTCTGGGCCAGTGTCCATGTCCTCTGCCTCCAGTGCCCGCTCTGCAGCAGGAGACCTGCAGTTGGAGCAAACATAGTCCTCCCTGGGGTGGATTTCTCCATGGCCTGAGTTCTGACGCTCACATTCCAGGTGTAGCCATCTGACAGGAGTGCAAAGGAATTCACAGGATTGTTCAACAAATATTTCTATAACACAAATGGTAAGCAAAAGGCTAAGCACTTTTTTCCCCTACCTTTTACAAGTCTGGCAGAGTAGTAAGTCTTTGTGATGCTCAGGGTCCAGGATGCAGGAGCACATTGGACAGCACAGAGCAGGGTCCTGGTTTTGGACACAGTTCTCACATAACAGACTGGTGTGGTGCCATTGTCCACTGGTTCGTGTTCCACACTGGATGCAAACCCTGCAGTTCTGTGGAGAAAGTGGCATAATATGCTAGAGCCATTTAGAACAAGTATAGTACAAATAATAGAGGGGTCATTTCATTAATAAATATATGCAAGAATTATTTAATACTAACTCTACCTTAATTATATCAATAGTTTCATTTCCATTTGTTTTAGCTTCATGCTGAATCTTAACCATTTATTTCCCTTAAAAGCACTAAATCAAAAATACAGACTAGTCAGAAAGACTGAAAATAGCTGCTGTTTTAAACCTGCAATAATTATTTACAATAAAACCTTTTCAGGAAAATGGGAGTTAAAGCTTGGGAATGAGGAATAGCATTTTTTGCTATTGTCCATGAGAAAGAGGAATGTAAACCTGAAAGTGTGAATATGTAGACAAGATACATTTGAAGCGCAAAAATGTATCGCACAGATTTTAAGCCTCTATGTTAAATTTGATATGCAAGTCGGGCCAACGATGAAAATAAGAGGTTTCTCAGAAAATTTGGTTAGGAAATATTTTCTAAAAAACATCACCTAATTTCTTTTTAACATCCACTAAAAGCTTATTTATGACATGTACAATCACACAACTGAGTTTGCAGTTTATAAGACCAACTACCCACACAACTCTGCAATGTTTTTTTCTTTCTTTCTAAAGAAAAGATTCTGCAACTCAATTCATCAAAGACGACCTCAGAAGACACAGCATCTTTCCAGCAATAAACTGGAAAGATGACAATTTTTTTTTTCAATCTGTATGTCAGAAAGACCGCACAACTCGGAACAAAACTGACACACATATGGAGACAGGCGCTCACGCTGAGGCGATGTGAGCATCAACGATTTGTCTTGGCTGCATGGCTCTGTGCTGAGTCAAGTACAGAAGCCAAAATGTAGGGGAACTCTTCACCTGCTGCTTCCTTCGCTGTGACCTATTCCAACACAACACTTGTGCTTGTACACGCAAGTACACTTTGTACTATCTTTTGGCGCTGAGGCTGAACTGAAACCTTTAAGGGATCAGCTGCTCTGAGTCATTTCTTTCACACACAATGTGCATATTCCTTTGGGTCTAAGTCATTCTACCCAGCAACAGAGCCTTGGTGTATTTATTTTCTTCCCATCTACACACACTGAACAAAACATGACTCTGCAAGAAAAAAAAATACTCAAAAAAGAGGAAAATGGAGTGCCATTATGTAAAAACAATGATTTAAATCAACCACAATAGTTTCCCACTCTGACATTGTGAATCAAGTTTCACTGTTTTCGTTACAGTTATGTTACAATTAAAAATAACTTTTTTTTTATCAGTCAGGAGATTGAGAAGTTTAGGATGACTCCTACCTTACACCTCCACCCATTGGTTGGCAAAGAGTCGATAGCCGGTTGCAAGCAAAAGGTGTGGTAGCCTTTGTCGCACATGTCACACACCAGCATTTTAGTGTCCTCTCCTGGGTTCCTACAGGCAATACAGAAAACAAAGTGATACTGTGTAAGATTTGAGACATCCTAAACAGAACTTTTTGTCAGATTCAAAGTATTTTCTTTCACTGAGTCATATTTCAAAGCTTCACTAAAATCAGGTACACGTGATCTGGATGGACATTGTGAGTGTGTGCCACTTTATTATGATTTTTAGGTCGAAACACAAACAGTTACAACAACAGAAAAATGCCAACACTAGTTTTGGAAAACATGAATACATAAATACTGCTTTAGATATTTGCAGGACCTTCTATGCAACAACCGATTCCAACAAGCTCAAAAAGTTGTTTACATTCCTGCTGTTGCAAATTTTCAAACAACTGTATCAGAAAGTATTTCTATCCTATTATTTGCACATTTTAGTTTGCTGTTTTTATGCAAAAATATACAAGCACAGTTTGTACATTTTATATTCAAATTATCCAATTCAGTGTCACGTTTCTTACAATATATTTGAATGCAACGCCACAGTATTTTTTTTCCTTATGCTTTAAATGTGCCCTTGCTATGGAATGTAATTTTGTTATTACATTTTATGTGTGAATCTGAATGTTTCAATTTACCCATCACTTTACTGTTGATACACCTGAATTTCTACACTACGGGACAATAGAGGATATTTCTATTCTAAACTTTCTGCACCGCATTAATGAATGGAAGCATTAATGAATGGCTGGCTCTTTACAAGTTTAATGTTGATACAAAATTTCAGAAAATGTTGAATCTTGTGCCATTGACAATTTATTGCACAAGATATGATAAAGTGTGCTAAACAATTAAAAAAACATTTGGGGTTTCTATGCAAATATAAGACTTAAGCCTCAATGGGTTTATATAAAGGTCAAAGGTTACATGAATTAAGCTTCAGGGTTAAACTCCCATTTAGTTTTTCACAAGCCACAGAGGCAAACAAAACAATGTACATCATGCCTGGGAGCGGTGCAGAAACTAAGAAGGACCACCAGTGAAAGAGACAGATTCTTTGTAAGGCTTCATTTAGGTGGGAGGTTAAAGTGACTCACTTGCATGTCTGGCAGACTTTGCACTCTGGGCACTGCCAACCTGCCCTTTTCAGAGGGGTCACTGCTATGTCCAGGCACATCCCGTGGTAATGCAGACCACAACTGGTGCAGAAGAGCTGGTCTAGTAGGTCCCCTGGGCTATCGCACAGCACGCAATTTACATCGTCTACAACTATCAAACCAAACACAACAGGCACATCAGTAAATATTTGGCGCATGAAATTCTTTATCTAACTATGGAATTTCTTAACTTACATTTGTGAATTGCCAATTCAATATGTTCTGGACAGTGGAGTGAAAGACTTTTAAGATCTTGAAATGTCCCAGCTGCCCCTGCGCAGGGGTAATGGTAGAATTGAGCACATCCTTCTGCACAGCACTTAATGGAGGCTCCAAGGCGCTTACAGTATGCACAGTGCTGCAGAGACAAAGAAAAATAACAGCTTTTTGTAAAAACAGTCTTTGTCTGCAAAAGCATAATAATTATACCAGCTTCATTAAAGATCATGACTAATACTGACTTTAAAAAAGGGATCATGGTTTAGATCCTTCAACATTTAAGGAAAAAAATCTGAATCTGGATTTTAGCCTTAAGAGCAAAACAACAAAATCTCAAACACCTTCTATTGTCCGCCAACTCCATTAGTGTGAACTAATAGCCACAGTAGAGATCAAGTGGCAGAATTGCTATTCAGCTGCTGGACCGATGGGCTGCAAACAATCAGAGAACTTTGAGCAGCAACACTGCTACCAGACACAGCCGACCGGCTACGAGAGCTGTGTGCTGCTGAGTGGCATGACCTTTTCCATTTCACAGCTGAGAGATCCATGCTGCCTCTCTGACCTTTACCAGTCAGCCTGATCCAGCCGCTTTTCTGTGCCTCAATGAAGCAGTCCCTCCCTGCTGCCCTGGCACATTAAGATGGTGTTAACACCCATTAGTCTACAGATGTTCTCCCTCCACTTACCTTTGTGCTCCCTGAGTCAATGGCTCTGTCCACGTTAAGAAGAGATTGTCCCTCGCCCTCACAAACACCGTCAGACCACAAGGCACAACTCTGATGTGCCCAACATTGCCCTAAAAAATTTCAAGTGATAAAATACAAGAATAAAAACCTCTAAGGCAAAAACTAGCAATCAAATGGGGTTCAAATACAAAGTTTCATTAACAGAGCAAAAAAAATGCTTGGTTCAAAAAAATGAAGTTATCACCAGTCCTACCTGACTCAAACAGAGACTGGACTTTAAGACCTTGTGGAAGGCCGACGCGAGAAAGCTCATCCCAAAATCGACTGGCAGAGTCTGGTTCTTCATGGCAGGTTTCAGACCCACTGGGGGGAGGAGGAGGTGAAATTTAATACAGAAAGGAGTTTTAAAAAATTCAAAGCGAGATAATTATACGTAGACTTTCAAAAAGCTGAAATAAGGAGACAAGAAAACTGAGATGAGGGAAAGTAAAAGGCCATCTATTGTAGTGAATAAAGAGTCTGGTGGTCCTGAGTCATACAATGATTAAAAAGGATGTTTCTTTAAGTTATACAACACAGAAAATAAATGAAAAAGCATTAGCGTTTCAAAGGGACCTTCATTAAAATCAACAGACAAAAAAAATAATAATTAAAAAGATTGTTTTTGACAAGATTGCACACTCATGATAAGACGCCTTATTGTTTACAGCCTAATTATGCAATTATATTCACCTTTCTTCTTACAACTGCACCGTGTCTGTCCATCATGCTAATTAAAAAAAAAAACAACATAAAAGGTACCTACTGCCTGGCAAACTGCCAGACCAAACCACTCTACTCTCATGTCAATATTAGGAACAGAGAAAACTGGAATTCAGTTTATTAAAGACACCAAATATACTAGGCTTTTGTTCAAGAAAGTCGGAGACAGCAGTGACCGGCCATTTGGAAAATGAGGATCCAATCTCTCTCTAACAACAATATTCAGTGAAGAAGAAGTTACAGAGGGAAGAAGACCACAGGGCTACATAGCGTAATCCCTGCTTCTTTGATAACAGAGTGTGGTGTTTCACTTTGGGAATCGCCGGTCACGCTGAAGCGATTCCCATAGTGAAACTGAAAGCAAAACTGAAGTGGAAAAGTAAGCTGAATTTTCCTTTTAGGCACGGATGGCGTGTCAGCGGATTCTTCAGACTGCTACTTTTTGAACGTGGAACACCTTCAGCAGATAACAGGAATGCCAAACATATTATAGCAAGGATATTCAATGTTATCCTTAGAAGAGTCAAATTCTGTCAATCTGTCACAGGAGTCTTCAAGAAAGTTGAGGAATTATGCTAAAACTAAGGGTCTGGGGGTTTTAATTACAGATACTTTTGTCCAATTATCAATAAGGCTTTACTATAGTTTCATATATTCAGTGATGCAGAGGGAGACAGCTATGTAGCTTTGCGCTGCTCTGGAAAAAAAAAAAAAAAATTATGTTCCTACATATATTTTAATGTTACAATATTTTAAATTCATATAGAAAGATTTTTTATTATTTTTTATAGCTCAAAATCATAAACTTAAGTTAACTAAAATTAGTAGCGGCAGATTAAAGATTTACAAAAATCAGTAATCAGGCAAACTATAATCGATGTATCTCCAGAAAATGTCTTTACAGATCAGAAAGAAAAAAAAGGAAAAACACTCCAAGCATTAAAAGAGGAAGAGCACAAAGGTTACGGAGATTTGTGGTTAATTCAATTAATTTTCTTATTATAGAACTATGATGATTTTGGATATTAAGAAAATCAATAAACATTCATTAGTCACAAAATAAAACCTTCAGTCCCACAAGGGATTAAACTTAAAAATAATTGTGTACCAGTGTGACTTAAATAAATATTTAAAAGTTGCTAATATTCAACAGAAAAATAACATGAACCCTTCAGATAATAATGAGTTTTCTTTATGCAAATGGCCCCCAGTCACCCCATATCAATTCCACTGGGGGAAAAAATATTATAATGTTGCAGACCCAACAGTGCAGCACCAAAGTGTCGATGTTGACAAAGTGGCAGGAAATAGCTTCAAGATATTGTAATTTAAAAATGTGTCAGTTCTAAAAGGTAAAATATACTTTAATCAGGATTAAGATGTGACTCATTTAAAAATAAAAGTAACTCTTCAGCTTTATTTTATTGTACAGTCAGAAATTCAGCTGCTTTCTGACAAACAACTTTCCCATAAAAGAAAAAGTTTTAGAATACGTTGTTCAAAACTTTTGAATTTGGAAGCAACATTTACAAACTAATTACATTTTAGTTTGCTTTTCTACCTTTCTGATTAATCTTCTAAACAAAAATATTTTGAAGATGGGCTTACTTGGTTTCCTTCTCTCCTGAGGTGTCGTCAACAGCCGTTTTTGGCTGAGCAGTTACGTCGCCATCACTGCCGTCGCTTGTCGAGCTTTCCTCACCATTATGGCTGACGGGTGTTTCATGCAGAGATGTGGTGCTGAATACTTGTAGTTCCCCCTGACCCAGAAGGCTACGACCACCACAGTAACAGAAGGCACAGAGACGCTCCCTGAAATCAAGAAAATGTTCATGTTTAATTGTAAACCTACTGTGAATAAATACAAAACAATGCATGTCAGCATGAATTTAAACTTTCTCACTTCTGGCAAAAGGCATTTTAATGGCTCTCTTTTTCCACTTTGAACCGAAAAACATAATCGTACACACATCTGGACATGGAAATGTTTCCGATTTCAAAAGAAGAAAGCCATCGTTCAAATGACAAAGCTGTGTTGGTAATAAGATCCCAGGAGATGCTGCTGATCTGACCTCAGTCACTAACATCAATGGTACAGACACGCTACGAGATTGATTACAGCCTTTAACAAAGTGACACCTGGGAAGAGCGGACTGCATCCACCACCCGATGACTTCCACACGTGTGCACACGAGCAAGGCAAAAACCAATATTCTTCACTGGATAAACTACACATTTCTTTTATTCACATACATATAACCAATATTAACTGTGGGTCAGGCAAAGTTTAGTGTTACTGACCTGCTTTTGATTTCTCCATTTGCCGGGACAGATGGTCCTGTTGAACTCTCTGCTGGGGGGCTCTGGGCCAGAGGGGAAGGGCGTTTCTCCTCCTCTGGAGCCTCAGTGGTCTCCACTTCCACAGACTCCACTGGCTGGATTTGTGTTTCTGTGGAAATAAACAACAAAAACAAGAAATTAGTTAGCCAAATATCTACTAATAACTTATCATGGTTTACAAATATACATATTAAGACAAACCAATACTATTGCAGGTTAATTGCACTGAAGTCAGATTTGAGGTCAAAACCTCAAGCATTGATTACAGCTAACCCACAAGTGAGGGACAGAAAACAAACATTTCTCAAGTAGTAATGCTTATTCATAAGTCATGTCAAGACTGACAATATCCCGTGTTTATTACCATTATATAATGACTCAATTCAAAAAACCTGAATAATGATGCAGACTGCGGTATTATTACTTAGAAGTAACATTTAACTAGGTCAGTGCAGCAAACATTCAGTGACATCATGTGAAATTTCATACTGACATTTCAAAGATCTTTACATCCAAATAGCTTAACAATCAAGGCAGTTAAAGAGTTGTGCAGGAAACTAGACAACAGTTTTTGACATTAATATTCAAATATCTTTTACATACAGGCACGTTTCAATAAAGAACAATATTAACAAAAGGTTATTTCTGTAATTGATTTAAAAGTAAAACTATGTTCATCTATTGTACAGCTTATGCACTCAACACTTTGTCAGGCCACCTTCTGCTTGAATTCCAGAATCAATGCGGTGACATAGAGGCGATCAGCCTTTGACACACCTGAAGTGTTTAGGAAGCCCAGGGTACTTTGATAGCAGCCTTTAGCTCATCTGCATTATTGGGGCTGGTTTCCTCCTTTTGACTTTAATCTGGACAGTCAAGCACAGTGTCTTTTGGCAGCATGGGTATACACCAAGCCCTGCCAAGAAATTATATGAGCAGCTCCACAGAGTTTGTCTGCAGAGGGAAGAATGAATTTTTCTAAATTTCCTAGTAGACGGCTGAGTTTGACTTTGGACTTGATTAATCACAGTGGGCCAACACCAACAGATAACATGGCATCCCAAATCACTGATCCAATCCTTTGTCTTTTTAGCCTGGTTAAGACATTTCTGGTTCTGTCTGTGGATCAGGAGTAGCTTAATACATGGAATGTGAGATTTGTGGCCCACGTCCTGAATACGTCTGTGTGGTGCCTCTTAAATCTCTGACTCAAGCCAAATTCACTCTCTTGTGAATCTCCCACAAACATTTAAGTAGCCTTTCCTTCATGATCCCCTACGCATGCAGTCATCACTGTTGCTTATGGACCAGTTTTTTCCTTCCACTCAACTTTCTATTACTATCAGGGCTTCCCCTTGTGTATTATAAGCCTGGTGGGCTGCCAAGCTATAACTGCCAGGCTAAGAATTGCTTGATTTTATTTAAAAAAAAAAAAAAAAAGAAAATACTTAAGGCCTTGCTGTGATTAAAAAAAACAAAAAAAAACTTGTTTCTTAAAGCTGTAGCAGCCAAAACAAATAGTCTCTGAAGCGCTTATTAAAAACTCAACAGTCAGAAAATGGAAAAACTCGGTTTCATAAATTCAATCTCCCTGTTTGTCCCTCTATATCCAGCAGGGAGATGCAAAGTGCAGCGGGTCTAGCTCATCATGCAGGGCCAGTCCAAGGTTGTATGGGACCTTGAGGAGAATTTGATCTAGGGGCCCCTCTTCCTGCTAAGAACATCAGCACCTATAACAGCATTTCAACGTGGATTTAGTGAAATCTGGGAGGGAGGGGATCTAGTTTAATTGGTTGAGCTTAAAAGCAATCACTGATAATTGTTATTTAATGGAAACCCTGCCTATGCTGGCATCAAGCACTCTGAACAGCCAGCATCCAGAGCAATATCCATCTGTGGCTTAGTGTGGAAGGGGTAAATTTTGAGAAACTGAATTTAGGGTATTCATAAACTGCATTAAAACATAGCAGAAATAAATGTTAGAAATACATCACTGTCTATAATGCATTTCACTTTCTAATAAATGTACTTTTTCAAATATATTCTTATTTATTACATCACTGTAGTTCTTGATTATTTTTAAAGCTCACAGTCAGAAAAGAAAAAAAAAAAAAAACAACTGTTTTGTTCGCTAAATAAAAAATGACTGTGGTTTGAGGTAAAACAAAAGACAAGCCAGTTCATAGATTCAGAATTTCCCAATATCTCAGGCACAGCAACAGCGAAGCACTAAGATGTATGAGAATGGAAGGCCTGGTCATGTGATGTGATGTACACATAAAAAAGCACATAAATGGGTCTGAGGAGACTGATGGGATTTTAAAAAGCTTTTAGAGGGCATTAGCCTTGGGCTCTTTCCCACTGCACCTCAATGCCAATCTCAGAGCAAGAGGAATGATGGAAGTGAAGAGAGAAGAAAAAATGCACACCCAAAGCAGCGTCGCAGTTCCATTTAAACCCTTTCAATTATAGGCCTAAAGACGAAGCATGGGGTGCTAAGAAAAAGCTCTCACTCAGAGTTCTCACCAGTCCCCACACCAGAGTACTGGTGAGGAGACTCTGCTACCTTTACTGACACACTTTTTGATGCACTCTTGGCAAAGGACTGCCTGGCTGTAGAAGCTTACTAAAACCAATGTGTGCATAATAGATCAAGAAGGGGGACTACAAAGTCTTACCTGCATCCTGAGGGTCTGTGGTCTCCGTTATCTCTGTACCATCCATGCTGTCCTCCTCATCCACAACAACCCTTCCCCTGGTGCGACCCCTACAGCAAGGAAGAGACACAAACAAACAGTGGAAATCAAAAGGGAAAACACCCCCCAAAAAAACAGAGGTCGGCTAATGAAGTGAAGCTGATGGTGTGGTTATGAATTAGTTAAATATAGCCACAGTTTCCAAGGTGATTTAATAGAGGTAATAGAGCACAGGGCAAGGCAGAGGCTGAGTAGTGACAGGGGATGCAATAGTTATCATCAACATGAACAAGATGGAAAACACCACAAACCACCACTGAAAGTATCCACATAAAATATTTCCAGCAGCATAGTGGAAACTTGTGAGAATCAAAAGATGTCTTTATGTATAATCCACAGCTAGTTATAAACAGAATTGTTCTATTAATTTATAATGCACTGCACCCAAGATACAACCACAAATACGATAAAAGTGGGTAGGCAAAAAGACAGTAATGTGTGTGTGTTTAAAATGCACGAGTGTGGGCATGAGTGTGATTAAAATGCACACTCATGCCCTACTTAAATATGAACAGATATAAAGGAAGCCACAAGTGTTTAAAAAAAAAATATTTCTATAGAAAAGCATTTTGAATTCTAGTTATTGAGATAAAAAAAAAAATGTTATCAAATACATTTTGCAAAGGCTTTTGCTCAAAGTGCCGTTTTAGAACAGTTCTGGTTCAGTCATTTGGCAGTAAATATTCAGGCTTTCAATAAAGGCACTTGATCCATCTGACCTCTGGTCTTACATTTTAAATTCAAAGCAAAAAAAGTGCTGCATTGTACTAGTCGCCCCAAAAAACTGACTAACTTGCCTTCCATCACAACAAACCTGACTAATTAATATAAGGTAAAAGTTAACTGTTCTGATAACTGATGGTGACTGACACTTGAACAATATCAATAGAACTTATGTTCAATAATTTCAGCCACAAGTGGCTTCTCCTCTGAAGAGGCCCCATTAAGTTTTTTTAAATAGGAATAGCCACATTTTGGTAGGCTTAAAGTAAAACCCATACACTTTGCACTTTGAGATGATGAATTAAGGAATGATCTGTAAGACATTAAAGGTTTTAAACTTTCCCACAATTTTCCCACAACTTCATATCCCTGAGGTGTCTGCTGTTCCATGGTCTTCATGATGATGTTGGCACAATAACATTCTCTAACAATGCTCTGGGGTTTAACAGAACAGATGCATCTACACTATGATTGAGGATGTTTCACACCCAATAGTCCTGTAGGTTGGACTAAGGACTAAAATTCCAACATTTGATACATTTTCAGACATTGCTGTTTGCTTTCACACTGTACTGTTTCAAACTAATGTAACCCTTTGCAAAACCTGTTTGTCTTCCTCGCCTGTGGTAGCAGTGTATCTCTGAAGGAAATTACACAAAAACCTCTGAAGAAGAGAATAAGCGCAACTCCCTTCCTCAAAAAATGTAAACAAAATTGGAGTGCCATCAGCTTGTAGGATTTCACTTCTGTAAAAGACTACGAACCGTTTCTCCCACTAACGCTAGACAAACGGCTTTGTTTTGATTTGACCAGAATGCCCTGCGCTATAGTTACCTTTCTGCTTTGGGAACGGTCTCTTCACATATGAACTCGAACCGCGCCGGAGTTTACTTCAACTGAACTGAATTTTCTTCAGTTGAAGAAAATTCAACTGAATTCAAACAAACTAGAGTTCAACTAAAGTGGACTAAAACAGGGCTGGTGTGAATGCACCCTTAGCTTACATATGGGTGTAATATTTAAGAACCAGGTCACTTCTGAAGGCAATTACTTGACCTAAGATTTATTTAGAGGTAGACAAGTAAAAGGAGAGTGAATAAAATACACAGCACATTTAAAGAGATATATTTATGAAAACATTAAAAAAAACTAATTTACTACTTTGTGTTGATCAAGGAAAGCAACATAACAGATTACTCTGGTTGTAGTATAATTGAAAGTGAAAAAAAACAAACAAAAAAAAATAGGTAGGTGTATACTAGTCAACAATACAACACTACATTTTGCATATTAGACTTTAACACATTAACACACTTCTTAGTAAACAGTACAAATACCCTCAGCATCTACCACCAAAGAATCAGCCAAGCTAATTCTGGAAACACCATTTATGGTAAAGGTGAGAATACTGAGATGACAATTATCATAAATATAACACTAAAAATCATCCACTGTTAGCATGATATATGGGGAGAGTCCAAGTGAGAGCAATGTTTCTTATGTGCTCAGGAAGATACGCAGAATTAAGAGAGAGACAAGATTGGGGGTGGTGGGGTAATCTTCAGTGTCACTGGAGAGAAAAATCACAAATGGCTATACGCCAAATCAACCCCTCCCTCTAAATGACTTCCATGGGAAGCAAACCTTAATCACAAGAATGACAGAAGGAGCCTCAAGGAAACTTTGTCTGAAAACATAATTACCAAAAAAAAAATGAGTCATACCACTGAAAATGAATATCTCGGTGAGGTTGAAACTCCCATTGTTCTGAAAAAAACAAAAAAAAAAAACAAAAAAAAACCCCCATACACACAGACAAGTCAATCCATTTAGCCCGTTGAGAGGCTCGTTTAGCTTCTGTGACCTTTAAGCACAATGCTTTCCCCAACATGAACACACCAATCAACTTTATTTTATTAAAATTTTCTTGTATATTAAAGTTTCTTTCCAGTTTTATTGCAGATTTAGTTTGGTTAAATTATTTCAAACAATTACTGTAGAACCACTAATAGGCAACTATGGTAAACAGGATTTTAGTATTGTAATGTTGATGTAGGAATCTTAAATTCACTGTTACACCGACAAGACATCTTTCCTGCCCACAACCATCACCATCTACAATAACTCTTTAATTAAATGAGTTACAACATTTAATTTCCTTTTGGGATCAATAAAATATTTTTGAATTTAAATTGAAAAATAAATATTTTTATGGCAGTGAAAGATATGAGAGGGGGAGTACTATTTATTTTCTAGGCCCGGAGTACCATTTCATAGCACAATCAATTTCTTATTATACTTTCAGTTGATAGAAAATTAAGGAAAAACTGACTTCATAACTTAACACCTTGAAATTGGGCCTCTTTCTTACCCCCCCCCCCCACCCAAATAAATAAATAAATAAAGAGACAGAGGCCCTTCAGAAAGTCATCACAACAGCACTCCTCTATTAACCCTTTAATAACTTTAAACCATAGTTTAACTGAGAAATAGCTCCTTAATGAGCTCGGCAGATGCACAGTTCCACCAGGTGTTTGCCAATTGCTGCTGGATAGTCTGAAGGAGCTGAGTGGGAGAGTCGCGAGAGAGGGCAAGAAGTTTGGGTTAGAAGCTGCAGTTAGGTCTTCCCCAAGCTGACTGAAGCATGACGTAAAGCTCAAAAGGTCAATTTTATATAAGACTGCCCCTTTAAAAAGTTTATCAGATTTTTGTCACATGGCAATGTTATCCAAAGTATTGCATGTGACAAACATGCATAAATTTAGAAATTCAAAAAGGGGGCAAATACTTTTTCACACCACTGTATGCCAGTGGTAATATTACAATAAATATAAATATTAGTTATCGGCCACACCAGTGGTATTAATATTGGGTATCAATATCAGTCTTAATTTGCACATGAGGGCATGTGTAATTTAAAGAGTGCTCAGAGTCAACCTTTGTGATAGTAAAATATTGCAGGCTAAAATGCCATAAGTTATACAGGCCAAAAATGAGAATATATGTGTACATTTGTTTTATTGTCTTCTGCCAACCACATACAAAAATATCCACCACATTGATAACTGCAACTTTATGTTTCTAAGGTGGCAAAAACAAAATGTAAAGCAAGAAGCCTCAGAACCTTTAATAAAACTTATTTCATATTTTATTGGCTGTTGAGTAGAAACATTTTAATTCAAGTTGTAATTTCTGAGAACAAGTCTATATAGCTTTGTACAAACGGAAGCACGCTATATTAGCTCCTAAAATTATTTTAGCTCCACTTTCAAAGAAAACTAGATAAAATTTCCTTTATGAACAAAATTTTTTAAGTGCAACTATTTCGACTCTTTAAGGGCTGCTTACAATGGTACACTGGTGGAGGGACTACATGGAGCTTATAAAAGAATGACATTCCTTATAAGACCTCCATCCCCCAAAAATAAAAAATACATTCAGCTTCATTACAAGAAATAACACCACTACTGGTTTTGCACAATAAAGACATATTAAAAAAAACAAATAAATGAACTCAAAATCACAATACAGGTATGGTAAAAACAAACAATGACTGAACCCTGCTGTAGTGGACTTGTCAGAGGTTCACAAAAGAAAAGTGAATCATCACGATCTTCTAGATCTTAACATTTGATACTATAGTTGTGTGTTGATGTCCAAATATTTCTGGATTAAATTGCCATTTTTTTAATACAGCCTCTGTGTTTTTCCATTTTGCACACCGCTCACAAATCCTCCTTAGTTTTTATCGGATGTAATCTGCATGGATTTTAATTGCAAATTAACTCAATACAAATTTTGCTACATAAAAAAAAAACAGTACAGTATGCCACAACGTAGTAAACTGTGGTTATAATTTTATATTTTTACATAGCCTCCACACAACATTCAGTTGTAATTATATATAACTACACTGGAAGCATCAGATTTCAGTGTTCAGACTGCCAGTTATTTCACTGAAAAACACTCAGGACTAGGGCTCAATCCTATATCGTGCACAAATCCCCCCTACCCTCCCCACAGTCCCACCACAGGGAGAGAAAAAAAAAGGTGAAAATAATGCTGTGGTAAGTAGTCCCAGCAAGCACAGTGCTGCCTGGAAAACCAGACCAGGATCATGCTGCTCTGAAATGGACCGGTCAGCAGATGAAGCGTGGGCAAATCGAGTAATTTCCAACAACCAGGTTTATGAGAACAATATCCAATATCCAATATCCAACATCCTCCTTGTTACATATTGTACATTCTAAAACGTGAAGTGAGTGTCCTAACTGAAGATAAATGGCTTTGAGATAAGAGCAAAATCTAATGCTCCACACTTATGACCACAGGGTTAGACAATGGAAGGTTGGACAGACGTGAACATTGAGCTGAATGTACCTCCAACTAAAATAGCAAGAGGGATCATTAAAAGTACATATTTGCTGAATGACAATTTATTTTCAGATGATCAAGATCAAGCAACTTAACTCTGTTTAAAGTTGTCTTTCCACTGGGGCATTGACACATCATCTGCATGATTACAGATTAAGCAATCCATTGGGAACAGGGTATTAAGATTGATTGAGAGGACAGACTTAGGAGTTAAGAAGCTAGACGGCATCATTTTACAGAACACTAGTCCATAGTGTCCGCTATGATAGTCAGAGACATAAAACCCAACAAGTATCCCATGAAAAGCATTTAAACTGGAATTACTGGAAATAAATGAGCTACAACTCTTCACATGAAGTTCTAACAACTCATATTTACACATTCTTGATACCATGAAAATCATCAAATCACAGAAAAAGCTCCACATTTTCTGCAGTGAAGAATTGCTTGCTTTCAAAATTCATATCACAAGCATATCCAGAGTGTGTCAAAATGTGTTGCCCTTCCAAAGATCGGTATGAATTTTTGAAAGCTTCCACCAAAGCTACCTATTTTATCCCTTTACAAGCTTATGCAACTCATAAGTGTAATACGATATATCTTTATTGTCAGATCAAGCCTGACATTTGAAGTACTGCATATCTGTCCCAAAAAATTCATCAAAACTTAATGGAAAACATTGTCCAGAAGATAATTTCATCTATTATTATTTCCAATAGGAAATAGGAAAGGGAAAAAATTAGAGTAACTACATAGGTATATAAAACACAGGTCAATCTGCACTACAATCTATTCCAACAATACTTTATCCACACCAATTGGGAGACTCTCAGGCATGCAACCAAAATTAACCACCAATTAAAATAAATATTGACAGTACTGCTAAACTGCTTTTCCGTTTGATACAGCGGCTCCATCATTTTGATGAGTAAGCCATTTCTCAAGAGGATCTAAACATAAAGTTACTTCTTTGAACACTGGTAGAACAATAGACACCTACTTTTTCTTGTTTTTAGCAGTTGATAGGGTTGGTGGTTGTGGTAGGACGGCGGCCGCAGCAGCATCCTTGCGCGGCCTGCCACGTGGTCGCTTGTCTGCATTGGCAGGACTTCCTGTGGACGTGGCCCCTACGCTGCTGGATGACGGCGAGGGTCCCTGGTCAGAGGTCTCCACAGTTTTATCCTCTGATGACATTCTGAAACAATAAGAAGTAAAGTTAGTTTTAAAAACTGGAAACTGGACACCAACATACGATATAATTAGACCTAATTCTACTTAGGTCTAAATATACTACTTGAAAATCACCAGAATTTCAAATAGTATGTAAGAAAATAGCAAAGGGTGGATAAAATAAATCTATTCACACAGATACAAGCCTCAATATACTAAAGCAAAGCAATGTTTTTGTCACTGTGTGGGAAATACATGCCACACAATACCCCAAAAGCCAACAAACCAGGAAGCATTACCTCTGCATAATTTTTCACCACCACAAATTTTAATGTTACTGAGGATGCAAAAAACTGTGAATATTTTTTAATGACTATCATAAAACATTAGATTTGGTTAATGCTTTTACACTAACCTCAAACAATCAGTTAAGGCCTTAAAGTACATGCACTTAAGCATAATGGTAGAGTTTAAATGATTGGCATTAAAAGACATTGTATAAAAGTCAACATAATTAGGCAGCTTTCATCACCACTGCAACACAATTTTACTAGAGATGCACCAGCTGGCAACTAGAATCTGAAAATTTTAGGCTTCATCAGCTCCAACAGATCCCTGGCCTGACAAGTGAAAATTACAGAAGTAATTCAGGCTCACAGCAACAACAATATTTGGGGTGGATGCTCTTAAAGTTGGAGGAATCAAACCTTTTACAGTTTCTGTGAAAATAAAAGTCAAAGTAAGCACAGGTGTATGAAGGTATTTAGAAAAAAACAGCATGTTGTTGAGAAATGCTTGTGGTTCCTTCAGGCTGTGAGTGAGTGAGTGTAAAACTAAAGGTAGATAACAAGAAGGGTGAATGGAGAACCTAAAAGTAGTTGTTTTACCTTTTTGATTCTTTGTAAAAAAAATTATAGGTAAAATTTTTAAACAGATGTCAGAGGCAGACTTATTTTATTGTTGCAGAAAGACAATAGTGAAATTGGCAACGAAATGTAGCAGAAAAAAATCACAGGTGTGCCTATAAATACATATAAATAATGCATTGCTAAATATGTATTAACGCAGCTTTGTCAAACCGTCTTAGTGGGGGGATCATTGGTGTTGAGCAATATGATGGTCAATGGGAGGTACCTATTTCTGAGTCTGGCTGTTCTACAGCGGATGCTAGATGAACAAACCACTGAGAGAGATATGGTGAGCTCTGACTAAGCAGCGTCTATGTGCAATGTTCTGGATGGCGGGAAGTGGAGTCCCACTGATCTTCTCCATTGTCCAAAACCACTCTTCACTTTTAGTATGTCGTGTTTTTTGACTTAATAAATATTTATCTAGAATGAAACATCTGAAAAACTATACACATGAAGCTAGAGAGCAGTGGTAAAAAGGCCAAAATATAAAAGCTTCACCACAGAGAACAAGATGCACCAATTAGACTTTTACTATATTGTTTATATTTCAGCATTGATTCCTCAATATATGAGGTCTTGCTAATATATTTAATAGATTTTAATAACAGAGATATATTTTTTTACCTGGATAAATTAATAGTACCTCCTAGTTTGCTGTATAACCATTTCTTGTTTTCTGAGGAATCTGGTCTAGCTATTTCAGGTTTAATATCCAAGAGTGAAAACATTCTGCAGGTTCATTAATAAAAAGGTAGTAGTTTTAAGACCATCAGAACATGAAGGGACTTTTCCCAGTTGGTGGAAATGCATTTTTCCCTAAAACCAAAGAACTGTGAACCAGTTCCTGCATGTATTCTACACCTCAGTGACAACTATCTGTTCACCAACAGAACCTTGCTAAAAAAGTGTCATGCAACAAGATTCTGACTCTAAAAATAGCATCAAATCCATAACAATAGGAGTGAAAAAAAGGAAAATAACCAAGGTGTTGCAGCGGTCCAGTCAAAGTCCAGGACTAAACCAGACCGGAATGCTGTGGATGTTCAGGAGGCTGTAAATGAACAAACTGAATGAAGTGAAGGCAACACTGTCGAGACAAATGAGCTTGATAGTGGAAACTTCAACAGGAATGTGAAAGTGAAGATCATAAAGTTGATTCCATAAGCTGCTAAATCATAGGACTTTTCTTTTTATAGTAAAACCTAACAAGTG
Source organism: Brachyrhaphis roseni (assembly GCA_903066815.1). Taxonomy (NCBI): domain Eukaryota; kingdom Metazoa; phylum Chordata; class Actinopteri; order Cyprinodontiformes; family Poeciliidae; genus Brachyrhaphis; species Brachyrhaphis roseni. Next base: position 20,266 of record CAEFZY010054537.1, on the reverse strand, counting down.
AATGAGTGTACATACTTGAATTTTACCATTAAAGTGTATGTGTGGGGTACCCCTTTCCAAATGCAGACAAAATTACACTAATTTAAACATCCATGCAGATTAGACAACATTTTGAACATTTATGGTGACCCATAAAGCAATTAGTTTCTGTGATCTATGCAGTTATTTACATTTCTTGTCTACAGCTCTTTAGGTGACCTCACAGATCTCCGGTCAGATTTACTTCTGAATTTTAACGAGGCAATTAAAACCTTCAAATGTCCTCTCATGAAGTAATTTCGCTGTTGATTTTGGTTTATGTTTGGCCCGCAAAATGATGAAAAATAAACTCAATGTTCAACTTCTGCTTTATATAAATAATCAAGATCCACCTAAACAAAGGTGATCTCAAAAGACGATATGCTACCACAATCTTTTACTATGGGTTTGGTGCACTTCCACATCTGGGTGCTCTGTCGTCATCTTGATAGTATGGAAGTAGCTCTTCACCTCATTGATCGCACATAAGAGGACCGCAATGGTTGGAGATTGTTGGATTCAAGGGTGTAAAAATAAATGTGGTAAAACAGTATAGAGAAGTTTTCATTACATCCCAGGAAGATGAGCAAACTCTCTGTTACTAAGCATCGAGTGTCGACTAGTGTGGCTGGGTAATATACTGAGGGAGCAACACCCATCTAATACAGTCGGTGTACTGAACAGATTTCTGTAAAAATGTATTTTGGAGGAAAACCTGCACACGTGTAAGACAGATCCATTTGCACAAAGTTATAAAATCTAAATGCAAATATACATTTCTTCTTGTTTAACACCATCGCTTGAAAAGAAAAAAAACCTGCTGTACTTCGGCATGTACTTTGATATACAGTATGCAATTACTGCTTATTTCACCATATTTGCAATCATGTAATATTAATAAAACAGTACTTGCTTAAATTCACTTTCCAGTTGTTAATTATAATGTGTCACATATAGCAGGTAGTAGAGAAGGAGGCAGTAGACTGCGCATGATGGTTAATATTCAGGCCTTCTGCTTGTTATTAATGTTTTTTTAGGGGTTTCTGCTGCTTCAACTGACAATGTGCACCGTAGAAAAAACCTTTTGGGAAATGGATCAACTTTATGCTCTTAAAGCTGGAGTATGCAACTTTTACATATTTTGGAAACTGTCACCATGTGACCTTGTGGTTGTATGGTATGAGATAGAAAATCTGTGAAAACTGTAGCTTCTCTGCCTTCTCCCAGTGCTAACTGGAATCAACCAATCAGAGCCAGGAGGCAGATTTAAGCGCTGTCAACCACAATCAACAACTCAGCCAGTGCTTCTTGCAAATCCTTCAGTGTTTTCTTTCTAATTTCTCTAAAATTCCCAATCTGAAAAAATAGCTTTCCTGCAGGACACATTTGAGTTTTTAGAATGTCTCTTTATGTAACCATTATTTTCTCTGCTTTTTAAATTCTTGATGGCTGTTTTCTCAATGCCATAATATTTATATAATGCAGTACACATTTTTACAAACTTTTACTGTACAATACAATTATTTTGATGCTTTGCAACCTTTAAATAAAGAATGCATAAGAGCTAAAACAATACGAGCTGATTTATCTTTTTTTTGATTAGGCTAAAAACATTTTACCACAGCTCAAGACTCGAAGAATAAAAGCATGGGACTTAACAGTTCAACAAATATTTCATTACCCATGTTATTCTTTTTATTTTTTTCTTTTCCCTTAAAATGTATATCATATAAATAGTGAGAGTTTTCAAATGATTTATAGAGCATGTAAGGTTTAAAAAACTAGCATTTACAAACACTTTGAGTAAACGTATATTACAGAAATATGTAATATTCAAAATAATTCACTTGATTTTTGTGATGATTACCAGAGCTCTTAAATCTACTTAATTTTAATTATGGTCAAATAATAAGTGTATGTTCATCTGCATGCAGTCTTCAGCTGATTTTTTTTTGTTCTAAAATACAAATGAGGCTGGTCTTGAAGGTTGGTAATGCAACAAAGTTTTGTTTAGCATGAAAAATAAAATGGGCAGCTACGAATGTTTAATACTTATTTTAGCTATTTAAAGAACATTTAAAATGAAAATGTGCGTTTCAGGAGTGTACAGTGCTACATTAGTGGACATTAACCTGTGTTTCACAAGAGACTGTTGATAAGTTTGGAGCCAACTCATATTGGCTCCAAACTTATCAACTGTTCAGCCAGTTCGCTATAAAGTCCCATATGTGACTAGTGCTGACCCAAGATTGTAACTGGCCTTAACCAGAATTTCTTAATCATAATCTTAATTTTATGTACATTGTCTTGAATATCTTCTAACTCAATTTTATTAGTAAATGGATACAATACCCTGACATACAGCTCCGAGCAATACCAACACTAGTGTGTTTGCTTTTGTTGTAATTTTAAAAAAATTATTCAATCCAATCCTTCAAACAAAGGTAATAAATAATATCATCTAGTGTTTTCAAATGCAAAATATGAATCTCAATTTTCAATTTAAACTTGTTTGACAATATTTTTTTCCCTTTCTTTGTCTCTTTATTATTGCTTTGATTTCAAGGAAAGACTAGCATAACTTTTTGCTTTCATGTCCTTTTTTAAAATAAAACCAACTTTCTGCTTAGGTATGTTCCCAACTGCTTTGAATATTAAGCATATATTGCCTAAAAAAAAGAATTTTAAAAAATGATCAGAATTGGCTTTACTGGTCAGGATTGTGTAAACAAACAAGAAATTTTAGTTCAGCTTCACAAGCTCACAGCATTCAGACACCAAGTATAAATGTATAATATCTAGAGGAAATAGAACACTGTACAAGTCTTTTTTTTGCAATTTATATACATAAAAAAAGCTTATTTCACTGATCTGTGCTTTAAGTTGTTTTTTTTAATACACTATTATTCTCCCATATATTTTAACCTTATGTTTACATTTGTTACCATAATCTAGATTGTAATTTTACAGTGATGCGCACAAAGACTTACTTAAAAAAGGACATTACACTTTGAGGAATATCAATTTTCAGAAATCACCTTTCAAATTAGGCCAAGTGTATGACGCATCCTGGCATCATGTGTGAAACGCTTAAGAGACAAAATGATGTTGGTTGACCACTTGTCTTAGAGAGGTCAACAAAAGTAGTCAGAGCAGAACTTTATAAAAGGAAGTTCTGGCAGCTAAAGGACATACTGACCAAAGCCAACTTTGCACCAATTAGGATCAAATTGCACTATTGGGGTGCTGTGGAGGCACAGGAGTAAAGTACAACCCAAATATGGAGGCCTTAGTCCTTGAAGCAGACGACACAGATTCGAGTCCCGGCCCCATGACCTTTGCCACATGTCTTCCCCCTCTCTTATTACCTACTTTCCTGTCTAACCACTCTCAAATAAAGGCCAGCTGAGCCAAAAAAAAAAACAAAAAAAACTTTTAAAAATTTGCACTGTAGATAACGGGATCAGAATGCGACTATATGGACCGTGTTAGAATTAATTAGATTAGTTAACATTAAATTTAAAGTAAAACTAATTCCATAACTGAATTTGATCAGGATCAGTTTTTAAAAGTACTGTAAGTTAGCATTTGGTGCTATAGATTCATAGAATTTAACTACACATTTAGGTTTTGAGTACATTCAACTCATTTTACAAAACTGACAATGTACGGTAAACTTGTCAATCCAAGCTGTAGTACAATCTAATATTACTTTTGACATTAACAAATCCAAACTTGTCTTAAAATAAACTTTTATAAAGCAATAAGATTATAAACTTAACACTGTTGCTAAGGCAGTGTTACTTTATATCCCAAATATAAGATATACAAAAACGACTGAAATGGAATCGTCTCGAATTCACGTTTACTTTGTCATGTAGCCTGCCTGGTGGAGTCTCACTGCAGTAGATCCCCACACCGGACATTTTTCAGAAACTGACTAGAGAAAGTAAAAGTGCTATTTATTTAGCATTATTTATTTTTCACAAGAAGCATAATGTTGGGTGGGGTAAGGTAAGGGTAAGTCTACTACAGGAGAGACTAGTCCACATCAAAATAATGATGGCAACTCAAGGTGAGGACAGCATGTGAAAATAGAGATGCTGTTTTGAGGCAGTATCTCTTTATAGGACTATCATATCACTGTGTGTAGTAAATACATACATTTTACTTATAGAATTGAATATAAATAAAAATGTGGTATCTGAAATGTTTTAAATGCAACTAATTTGTACACTGTATTGCTGTGACAGAGTATAGAGTAGAAATGCTAACAAAAAAATATATATACAAAGGAAAAGTCAGCTTGCCCGAACTTTGAAGGGATGCGCGAGATGCAGGTGAGGGGCTGAACCACAGCAGATGTGATTTTGTTTAAGTACAGCTTCCCTACTAGTTTGCTAAAACCAATCTGAGGCTCGATTCAATATCTTGCCAAAGATAGTCAGTGCAATAAAATGGAAAAGAAAAACAAAGTTGAATGCACTGAAATGAAGGTGGTTTCAAAAAACCTGATTACAAGACCGACCTTCTGGGTGCAAATAGAATCACTACAGAGTAACAGGTTCTTTATTGCGCAGCACATTACTGTAAATTTTCTCAAACATCTTTTTTGAAACCATTTCTTCATTTTTCAGATCACCAAAGGACATAGTGCAACTAGTTACAAAAATGCTTTATTAGCTGTTATATGCCCAACGACAGAGCTGACTGAATATTTTTTTATCAAAACACTTGGAACTATTTCCAGGGAAAACCAAAAGAATAACAAAAAGGACAGATAAAAAAAAAATACTGGTCTTTGAATATCATCCTTTTAATACAACAATGTGCTTCAAACTTCTGACAAATTTTCTCAAAAAATTTTATTCTTTTTACGAAATATTGACCCAATAACTAGCACGTACCAAATAAGATTGTTTTTACTAAAGAGCAATTACATATAAAAAGAGACCAAAGTTTTAGGTCAAGTCATAAAGCAATATTTTATTTGAAAGTTTCACTATGTAACACATCAGCTGTGATGCATTCTCTGATGTTACTGCTGGAGACAGAAGTTACACACTGAAGAAAAATGCTACATGAACTATGAAAATGTAATATCTCTAGATTAAAGTATTTTTGCTTTGTAATTATATAAATATGAAGAAGCAACCAATACACACAAGTCAGACAGGAGAAATGTGTACAAATTTGACTGTTACTGTCCACCGAATCATTTTGTGAAAAATGGGGTCTGTTTCCAAAACAACATAAACAATGAAGGGCTACTGTCGCAATAAATATTTTTCTCATAATGGTGAAACCACAACAAATTCAATCTTTGCTAGCTGGACCAAGATTTTGCACTATTTTGAAAAAAACTTAAAGCTAAATTTTCATCACTGTTTTAAACTATATTCTAACAAGACTCCCATTTTTTTTACTTTAAGACATCTGAAGGTGCTGTGGTAAAAAGTGTCGTAAATTGATGAGCTACAATTACAAAAGTACACAAAGGTTTTAAAAGATGTACGATTTAAATGCCTTAAATATTTTTGAAGATATTGTTCCAATGGTTTAGTCTCTTTTTTTTTTTTTAAACAAAGTACAGGGGTGATCGGAATTTTTACTATGTGGAGAATGGAGAAACACTGCTACCCTTGCCCCACCTGTTGCTGCACAGCTATGAAAGAAACAGTGAAGTTGTGGAAACAAAGAGAGAAACCCATCACCTTCCTTAATGGAATGTCATTTTCATACAAGATGGTTGGTTTGCTGGCTACCGGAAGAGCTAGCCCCATTAATAACCCAACCATTTATAGCTCTGCAACTCTACTACTATTCAGCACAATAAGCACTTGAAAATTCATTTGATGTTATAGATTTCTGTTTAAATAACGTATTATAAAACCGGTACTTTTACCAAAAGCAGTCATTTAATTACAAGTCTCATTTGTACATGAATGGGGGAAAAGATTTCAGGGTATAGGTCATTTGCCCCTTAGCTATTTCATACAGATGCATTTTGGTTGTTTTATACCCAACTTTTTGTGAGGGTATTAAATGCAGCAGTCTAAAATGGGACGCTCCATATTGCCTGTAAACCAATTTGTACAACCCAGGGGCCTTTTTTGTACCTACTTCGACAACTAAGGATTTCAAGTGATTTTCTATAATCTACAAATGGAAAAGTAATTATCTGACTGCAAAAAATATTCTCTAGTAGCTAGAGGCCACTTTGAGCTATTTTGCTTAGATATTGGATTATAATCTGTCATATTTCATAAGTGTCGACTAGCCCAACAGAAATCAGAACCCAAATTAAATGAAAATTGCATATCATAAAAGGTGCTCAGGAAGAGTACTGAATATAGGCAAGTTACATTATACATGAGATTTGAATATTTTTATGACCACTAAAATGAGTGTTTCATATATTTTTGATTGTGTTTTATAGCTAACAAAAATTAAATTTCTTTGGAAACTTTAATATGGAATATTAGTGTCAATCTACAGCTCTGCTGAAGTTTTAAGGAAGCCCAGCATCCTTTAATGTCATCTAGCACTTCTGCAACACCAGCAGATGACAAGAATCACCAAATCATCATCACCGAGTTTAAAAACTATACACTAAACCTCAGGCAAAATAGATTCTGAGCCTCACTTTCTTCAGATTCTGGGATCACAAATTTCAACTGAAATAATAAAAACTTCTGAAAAGAATGACTTTGGGCCGCTTGGCAACAACTCAGGTCTTTTTCTCCTTCGTTCAGATAAGACTCTTTCTGTAGCTGAATGCAACAATTTCTTGATTGGAATGTAGGATATGTCCTGAAAATGTGTGCTGGATGAACCTCTCCAAAACAAAAACTTCTGTCTCAAGGTTTTGCAATATTTTTTATTAACTTTTTTTCTTCAATTTAACTTTCCAATAAGCTAGTATACAATAAAATATAAAATACAGCACTCTCAACAGACAACTTATTTGGCAATTATCTTTTGTGGCTTACCATCTATAGAGATGGTGTCAATGAATGAGAGTTGGACAACTGTTGGGTCAGCAGTCTTCCGCATCATTACGTAGGCTATGACATAGCATTTTTGTATTAAAGACATTTCTTTAAATTGATTTTAATATTACATTATTCTGAGTAGCTATATTTTGAGGTTTTATTAGCTTTAAGCACTCACAATCAAACCTAATATAAATAAATGGTTAAAATAGTCTGTGTGTGACATACCAGTTTCTTTTTTAATAGAATTACTAGGACAAATGAACTTTTCAAGTATATTCTTATTTGCTGAAATGCACTTATAGGCATTTAATAATTAAGACATTGTAGAAAAAGTGGCAATTTGTGGATATGAAATGAGATTATAAACTGATGAATGGGACAAAATCACGCAGAACTAAACATTAGAGAAAACAAAATTTTATTGACATCACGTCATAATAATGAGAAGTGTTGAAAGAGCAATTATTACACAGCCAAACCATCTTTCACAACTGGATTTGCCTCTACTACTCGCCTAGACCAGTGGTCAAACTCTAAGAAATATTTTTACCTGATATTTGCTATGGTATAATATACATATCACAAAATTATTGACATGGAGATGTTTAAAGAAACAGGTGGTTACTACCGGGCGATGCACTGTATGGAGACAGTTCTCAAATATGGTAGGATTACAAATATTTTCGAGTACAAGTCGAGACAAAAAAACAACACTAGATGTGAACATTCCGACATGCACTGGTGGGACATGCAATGCATAGATTTTTTAAGCGGTTATGGGCAGCAGGGGTGCAAATTAAAACATGCTAACGTTAGCTTTTGTTAACCCACATCTTGGGCACAAAGCAGCTGCACAGGAGCTAACTACAGCTAGAGCTAGCCTGTTGTGTAGGAACTCTGTCGCCTTTCCTCGGTCATACAGACTAAAGACACACTGACATCGACCAAATTTAACCAAAATTGCACAAGTAGAAACTGATCCACCATGTCTTCGCCGCCCATACACAGCTGATTGGATTTAGTTTCAGGAAGACAACTCTGAAAAGAGGCTAAAAGGAGCAAACAGGTTACCAGTGGATGCAGATAGTTCCACCAACTCATCCGAACTACAACCCACAACAAAACATTTCACACGAACGCGTTATTCTTTATCTCTGAATAGGACGGGAAACACAACATGCAACTTTTTTCATATAATCAACGACCAATCGAAAAGAAGGCAATGATCCGGAATTGTGCCCAGCACACAAAGGCTCGGTCTATTCAATGGAACGGAACAGTTCCAAAGAACTACAATGCCCCTCTAAAAGTGAAAATGCTACATTACACAACGACGCTAAATCTGATTTCTGCTTCTCTTAGACAACTTGGGATCGTTGTGTATGGTTGTTCATGTATTACACTGTGTGAAACGGCATAAACCCCATTTTCGGTTTATATAGCACCAATGAACCTTTCCATTTAACGTTCCGTTCAATAGTCTGAGTCATGAAAAGCCGAGGCGGCGACAAATCCCCCCTCCCCTCCATCAGACTGGAGGATGATGATGTTGGCTCAGACTGACTTCAAAAAGGTTAAATTCATTACAGAAATCAAGCTAACAGCGATAGGAGAGAAAGTTCAGATCACATCTTACCTTCCAGTCCTATGGACAGAGAATTATCCTCTTCATGTCCCAAAATACTGGGGGGATGAAACGTCGTACTTTTATTTGGCAGCAAGCTAGCGAGCTAATGGAGCTAGCTAGCCTCTCTCCAATGAAACAACACTGCAGTTCTCAAAAATGCACAGCACATATCATTATATCCCAGCGTTGCAATGGTATTCCCAACTTTGCCCATTTGATGGAAAAGCAGCTGATGTAAATCCAAATGAAAAGCACTTCTCTGGCTCGCTCATTTGCGGGGGATCACTTTCCTTTCTCCAATGACAGCTGTCGAGTTCGGGTTATAATACAGCTAGTTGCTGTTAGCCACCCAAGTCTACGGCCAGCAGCAATTTCTCCACCAACATACAAAACGCCCTCAAATCCGAAATTCAGGCTGCCCTATGAGCCAGCTTCCCGTAAACTTCAAATGCGAATCCTCGGGGAAAGTATGGCTGCGGCTGAAGCAAATGTTGGGTACGGACCGCTGGCTTGGCAACTGGTTCTATTTTCTTCAGCTGCGACAAGCTGCGGGACCAAACGGCCAGTTAGAAGACTCTCGTAACCAGCCTGCCACGCAGTAACAACCGGCTCCAAAAATGTGCAAAAACAAACATTGGCTTCCCTAAAAATGACACTCAGTCTGCCACACGGACCGAGTAGAAATATCAGCAATAAACATGACAAAACCAAGTTGAAGATGACGCTTCGGTGTACTCTATAACGGTGGCCATATCTAATGATAAGTGGCACCGAAGCACAGCCCCCCTAGGCTCCCAACAAAATAGACCCACCTCCTCCAAGCAGAACTAGACCGGACGATTATTTTTAGATCGATTTGAATGGTCAAAAAATACGCATTTCAAGTATTTAGCAAATGTATTCATCTATCGATAAGACGAGACAACAAATAATAGGAAGCAGACCGTTTCACAATTTCTTCAAAATACTCTCTGACCCTGCGGAGTGATATGGGCATTTAGTAAATAAAATAATGGCATGGGAAATCATGAAAAGACGGATTGTGGATTTCACTCTTATCGGAACAGGACTGCGAATAGTTAACGCTCCAGCTCATGCAAAAATATTCCAGCAGCAGCTGCCAGAAGTGAATCTAACTGTCGGCGTTTGTGATTACAATAAAACACGAAGGGGTTGTCTTTTTTCGCGACAAACGTGGACGTTTAAATCACGAACAAATTGGGGTTCAGCTTGCTCCCTTGTGCCTTTTCTTCCTCTCTGTCCCCTCTACACACCCAACCCCCATTCACACACTTACACTTACACATACACGCACATACACAGCAGGCATTGCATTGCAAGTAAAGGTAGCTTGCAGCCAAGCAGACATATATGGGCTGTATACTCTGTACATGCAGGGGTTAACTTTCGTAAAAGTCCCCAGGGGTTGGCTTTCAGCTGCACATAATATAAGCTAGAGAGGAGGGTGTTGTTTGTTTACGTTCATTTTACTCTTTTTATGGGCTCCTCACAAGCTCACATATCTCTTTTTTTTGAGTTACGCCAGAAGAAAAGAATATTATAAATACAAAAATACACAATTTGTTTTAGCATTGAGCTTAGGCATCTTTTTTCCAAACTAAGAGCTCCCCCTACTGGGTAATACAAGGTAGTTGAATAACATCTTCAGTCGCAGTGCTTCATAAAATCATTCCACTAAACTTATCAAAAATTTTGCCTTGGTAAAAAAAAAAAGTGTAAACTGATGTGTTACAAGTACACTCACGATATGAGTGACAGAAAATTACCACTGTACATGACACTGACCATCATGCTGTGGAGATATATTTTTTTCAGAATGGACAAGGAAGGTGGTCAGAGTTAGAGAGGATGTATGGAGACAACACAAGGTAATCCCGAAAGAAAAACATTTGCAGAATTTTACAGGCAGATAAATACTTGAGACTGTGTTGGAGGTTCACCTTTTAATAGAACCAGAACCTTAAACGCATAGCCAAAGCTACAATCGTGTTGATCAAAGCATACTTCTGTGTTACAATGACCAAGTCAAAGTTCAGACCTACATTTTACAAATGCACAGCAAACTTTTCAGTAAAAAAAGAAACAGTTAGCTTTTCTCTTCAAAGTTGTAGTATGCTACTTTGCATTGGTCATGTTGTGGAAATTTGTCTTTAACAGAGTGAGGAAAAACTGTTTCAAAACCCGAAGAACCAAAGAAAGAATATATTCTTAATCAGTATTTATTCGAAGGCTTTGCAGTGTTCAAAGTCTCTGCTCACTGATCGCAGTCAGGAGAAAGAGCCTCGAGCAGAACACAGCTTACAGTTTTATAGGGAAAGTTTCATTCCATTCACATAGTTTGATAATCTACTTGGTTACAGAACAGATAGCAAGCACACATATCTTCTTTCACTAGGGGAGTCAAGCACGTCTTGAGGGTGCATAGAAGAAACAATTTAATAACTTTATTGAAATTTCAAGGCCCGAGAAGTAGATTCAGAAGACATTCTCATGAGCATGTACATTACACAAGTATTATTATACTGTTATGCATTGTTTTGCTCATAATCATGTAGTAATCTTAAAATTTTCCACTACAGTCATTGTGAAAATACTAAAATATATTGGAGCTTGGGGCAAGTTTATCATATTTTCAAAATTTGAAAAAGTTCAGGTAGACATGTACACCTTAATAACTTTTCCAACAAATAAATAAATAAATAAATAAATAAATACATAACATTATTTAACTATCTTCTTCAACTATAGATGAAATACAATTACCAAGAACAGTTGGTAACACTGTTGCCTTGCAGCAAGAAGGTCCTGGATTAGATTCCCAGCTTGGGGTCTTTCTGCATGGAGTTTGCATGTTCTTCCTGTGAATGCATGGGTTCTCTCCAGCTTCCTCCCACAGTCCAAAAACATGACTGTAAGGTTAATTGGTTTCTTATTGGTTTCTAATTGGTGTGTATGCATGGTTGTTTGTCCTGTCTGTCTCTGCGTTGCCCTGCGATGGACTGACGACCTGTCCAGGGTGTACTCCGTCTCTCACGAAATGTCTTGCAGGAGATAGGCACCAGCACTAGGGACGAAGATGGATGGATGTTAGAATTGTTTAGAGAGAGAAGCAAGCCTCATTTTCTATAAAGTAATAATATGCGCTTGCTATGAATTCTTCCAATAAGACTAAGATTTCACTTCAGTGAACTATTTAACATCGATTCATAAAAAAAATATTGTCTCATGGCACTCCACAGTCAGAGGAAAATTGCTTGTTGGGCCACTGACTTTGCAGCAACCCCTCGTATTGAGCATACCTGTAACAAAACGGGGTGTGTGTGTGTGTGTGTGTGTGTATCAGACTCTATTAGTCACATCGGATGGCAAGCTGCTGATCACCAGTGTTTCTTGACTCTGGACATACTCTGTCACTTTCTGAGTTATGATCTGTGTGGTAGTGTGTGTTTACACCACTAACAACCACTGAGCTAATTATTCAATCTGCACTGGATAAAATAGAAATAGTCTTTGTTGGCCCTCAATGCGGAAAGTCAGCAGCAAAGTGACAAGCCAAAGGAAGTATAAATTTTCACACAATGTGTATGATGTAAAAGCTAGGAATTAAAGCTCTGCTACTTATGTATCACTTTTATGTGTCAAGTAAACAAACAAATTTGAATAGAACACAAAGATAGCTTGAGTAACTACAAAATGCATTTTACAATAATTTTATTTATTAAGAAAAAAAAAAGTTGTCCAGATAAGAATAAAAACCGAAAATTGCACCATAAAATTATGTGCAGTTATTAAAAATAGCAAACTTTGTTCCAAAGGAATGTGCAACGGAGTAGGCTCATTTAAAAATGCATAAAATGGCTAAGTTTGTTACTGAGCTTGTTTAAATACTAAAAAAGAAGATTAGGAAACTACAATTCTGATTCAAAGTTTGAAGGAGGGTAGACCAATAAACTCAGTGAAATTCTCCTGAACACTTTTTTGTATATATTTAGAGTGCAGTTTGGGTCCACAGCAGACAGAGGGCAGTATGGTTCTACTTTGTACCACTGTGGAAACAGAAGCTATATCACATTACTCTTTGCTATGTAATATGAAAAATTAAGCCAGGCAGTTTCCTGTCCAGATCTAAAAGCAGTGGAAAGTATGTATACTTTTTTTTTCCTATTTGAGAGGCATGTGGGCGAATATTTGTGACATTTTAAAAACTTAAATTGCGCAGTCTTAATTCAAAGCTAGTAAAGACCAGTGATATTAAAGATAATTTGCCTTTACTGAGCTGTACTTCAATAATTTCAATTGCTGGTTGAAATTCAGGTGCCTAAAAGAGTTTGTACTCTTTTAGTCAATTTAAGCAATTGTTCATGTTTGAGATATAACAGGCAAGCAAATTTTGCTTTCAAAAACAAGTCACTTCAGTTCAGCATGCTAAAGCACAATCACAATCATTACACCCAGGTACAGTAGGTAGATACTCAAGGACCTCTTTTCAAGCTGTTGAGACTAATTGATGTCCTTTGGCCATCAGCAGTAAGGACATTTTCAAAAGAATACAGTGACTGAGAGATTAAAAGAAATACTTTGTGAGGATAATAGCCCACATTTTTGTGGTCTTACAAGTCATTATGTGGGTGTAAAGTTTTAAAATGTACTGACTAATTTATTGGTGGGTGTTCATGGACAGTTCTAGATGGGGGCCAGCAGGGGTCTAATCCCCTGTAGTGTTGGTCCTGGCCCCTGTTGTAGCCCTATGTGCTGAAGAGATTATGGCAAATCTGTTTCTTATGATGATATGTGGTAGCACAGAAGTCATAACTAATTGAACCAATTTCATTTTGTACCTTCACAGTTGTATCTTAAAAAAGGATTTTAAAAAAATGCACTTTTAGACCTAAAACCTGCAGAACTGGTTCACTTATTATATTAAAGGAAGAGATATTGTCGTGGTTTGTCTTTTCATTTGTTTTTGTTCTGTGCCCCCATGAAAATATATTTAGCCTGCATGCATTAGTTTGACTAGAGACAATCCAAAATAAAGAAATATGTAGTATCATAATTCCACTCTATAAGAAAGGATGGTTTAAAGGCATCAGTAAAAGCACATAATTAATACAACATTTATGTCCATGATGAGAGAATGAAAGTCTCTAAGTGGACTGCACAAAAATGTAAAAACAGAAAGAGTAGCATCTTGAAAGAGTATCTACCCTTAAACAAGAAAGAAAATTCTGCTAATATTAGATTCATAAGCCACAGACTGTTTTTCATGTTCATGTTTCTCTCTAATGGGTGTGTTTTAGAGATGTAATACTAAGGGTACTCAAGGTAGGGTAAAAGGCAGTTGCAGAATAAAAGGCCAGCTGCCTGCTGAACAAATGATAATATAATAAAGGAGTCAAGAAACATGAAACCAGATGCTGGTTGAGCTCTTTGTGAGTAGAGGAACATGTATTGTACATTTCTGTCTTTATGGTCATTTTCAATAAATCTGTAAATATATGTACTTATAAGGCTTGGTGCCAGTCTCATATTTAACAGCTTTTAGATGGTATTAAACATACTTTCAACTAAGTCAGCACTTTTCTGTATCCCAAATGTATTTTTTATTGGTGTGATCATTGGTAGAAGAAAATGTCTCCTCATAAAGACTTAAAAGGGTTTATACTTGAGTAGTCCAAATCGTTTATTAACCCATGCAGTTATTGGAATAATGTTACCTATTCTCAGTCAAAGTTCTAGCCAACAGCTGAATTACTACTTTTCAGCAGCACGTGGTGAAAACCTTCCATTTAGAAGGTTTTGCCCTCCTTAAAATTGTTTTCAGTGAATTCCACATTACAATCACAAGTTTTCATGCATATAATTTGGATTTAATGATATAGAGCAGCAAAAAGCAGAGCATAAAGACTGCTGATAATTTGTAATTTTCAAAAATTTTCCAAAACTAAAATCAGATTTTTTTTTTTTTTTGTGAGGTGTCCTTGAGAACCACCTTTTGCAAAAATTACACTTGTAATTCCTTTTGGGGAATTTTCCAGAGACAGGAATTGTCATCACCACCATGTCTCAAGTTTGAAACTGTGTGTGTAATGCTGGAATATGGGGCACAGTGTTGACTTTTTACTACAACTCGTTCTTCCACAGGTTGTACTCCTGCCTACATGACTTATTTTTAAACCTTAATCTAAACTTGCTTATGGGTTTCCTTCATGAAGGCCAGATTTGTAGAGAGGAGGGACGATGCTTCTGTCCCTGCTCAGGTTCTCCCACCTGGGCGTGATTTTCTTTCTTGTTTTGGATTACAGATCAGACTGGGCTCTGTGACATGTGCAAGACTTGGCATGTGTATAAACACAAATGGTTGTACCTGATTTTATTTCGTGGTGTCACATTAAACAATGCTGAAAACATATCTCACCTTCCAGACTTTTTTCTATTCTGAAAATGTGGAAAAGTGTATAATTTTCCTTTGACGCCACTTTTATGATCTACACTGTCTCACAAAGCCCACGGAAACACATTAAAATTTAAGGCTGGAATGTAAAAAAGAAAAGAATTTTAAGGGATACGAGATGTTTTGCAATTATAAAAAGGCATATTATCAGGAAGATGAGTCATTAGCTAGATAGCAGAGCATTTTTCGTTTGAATTTGCGGAGCAACACACTTAGTCTGACTGCCTGCGTTATTTACGTAGGAGGCTGAAGGACCCAATCCTGACTGAGACTTTGAGGCTAATTTTGATGTGTAATGAACTGAGAAAATGAGATACTGGTGCAAACTGCTCACAGAAGTCAGCACTGACAAGATGAGGAAAGGAGTACGGCTTCAGAGACGAAGCCTTAGCCTACTGTTATGCTCTTCCTCGTCTTGAGAATTGCGCCTTCTTTCAAGTATTTACAGCTGAATTACTCCCAAACAAAAAAAAAAAACAACTACCAGATCTCAGCATAGAATTAAGAAGACATCACAGGCGACTGTCCTCTGGTGTAATGTGGAGATGTGGGCGTGATCATATTACAATATTCCTGGAAAAAAGGGTTAAGCCTGATAGGTTTCTAGTCGTGAGGGGTTTATTTTGGGAACATCATCAAAAATGTGAAATTTTGTGGATCAGGTTATTGATTATTATTTTTTTTTGTATAAGCAAGTGCTGAATGTGGACTTAAAATTATTAAAACATATCGAGGAAATGAAAAAATTGCTTAATTTACCAGGTAAGTGATCATCAGACACTGACTAAACTAAAAACTGGTTTAAATGTCAACTTCTGATTTTGTGTGACTATTCCTCACTTGGTCTGGTTGACCTTACACTACTCTCAAAATACAAGAAACATATTTTTTTCTGTACTGATGAAGCACATGAAAATTAATCACTGCTCTGCGAAAAAAAGGAAAAAAAAGAAATTGAAGCTGAGGGGGTTTGATACTCTTCTGGCTTATACACAAGCTTTAAAGTAAGAAGTCTTCTGAGTGCAGTGATGAACAATTCTATTGCCCATGGCTGGAAGAGCTAATTAGAATCTATTTATAATCATAGGGGAACATATCCAAAGAGTTAGGAGAGAATAGGGGACAGAGAAAGAAAAGGGGGTGTAGAAATGGGGGTTGCTCTAAGAAAATTTGTGTAAATGGTGGAACAGTAAAAGGTTCAGCACAGGATGACCAGGTTTTAGTCAAGACTTTCCTCCTGGAGGAATAAAACTGCTGTTTTCTACATTCAAGGAGTGGATTGTCAAGAAGGCTGTTTAGCTGATTTTAAAAGTATACTTTTCTGAAACATTTCATGACATCTGAGGCTGGGTGTTATGCAATGATCTCATGGGACGACACAAAATAAAAAGCAAATCATGGGGGAAAAAAAGTTTAAAATTTTACTTCATACTTTAGTACCAACATTTAGCAATAAAATGCAGTACATTTTAAACAAGACAGGCGAGAAGGACTAATTTCCTTTTTTCTCTGAGTCTCTCTGGCTTAATTTTCCCTCAGCACTTTCATCATCAAAGATTCCTGTGAAGAATTGGCTCTTCTTTAGGACTGCACAAATACATCTAAGTTGCTGGCTCTCTGCTGGCTGCAGCTTATTGTTTATGCGGTGATGCAGCTAAGAACAGAGACAAAGTTCACTGTGGATCACTCATCATCTGCTTGTAGGCATTAAAAGTTTTGGAATCACAAGCAAACACCAAATGGTTTGGTGCTGTGCCTTGCAACAAGGATTTCCAAACTCTTTTATAAGATCTTACAATCACAAATTCCAAATTATTTTATTCAGATTTTATGTGATAGACCAACATATAGTAGTGATTGTAGTAATTTTGAGATGTCAATACTTGCAAGGCACCGTATAGACAACAAGGTCACAAACACTGCCAGGTCTATATATTTATCACATAATTTGAACTGTACTGTATTTTATTAAAACTGCATTTGCATGTATTGCACTGGTATCAACTGGACATGTTTAATTACATTTTTCTGCATAACTGGATATAAATTGGACCTTTTTATCTTCTGAAGGTGTCTTTGGAATAAATTTGTCATAAACTGGTGCTTCCCAAACAAGCAGAACTAAATTGAAAACTATTCGAATCTACCCTGCTTTTACAGAAAGTTGATGAAACACTATGAAATACAAAGCAGTGGCCTAGAAGAAAAACTGATTTGGGGTTATTATGACCAAATATTTTATTACACTTTCTATGATGACATAAAATAAAAATAATTTTTTATATTAAACCACCCTGTGGCCTGTGTCCACTGTGGGGTCAAGACATTCAAAACTATACAGAAAGAAATGGGGAAATGGGTGACAGAAAAAACCCAAAGTGCTGCAGAGAACATAATTATAGTTAAGGATAAAAATAGTTTTGACTAAAATAGTCCAGTGTTATTGGATGTGATGGGAAGAAACATCTACTCAGCTTTTAAATGGAGCATTCTGACTATTAAACATGCTGCTGACCTGTAATGCCTTTATTTCTGTCGCAGTGTAGAGCCACTGTGCCCTGCTCCAAGTTTTTATGTAAAAAACAGTAAGAAAAGCAGTGAGCTCCCACACATGCATCCCCAAGAGGCCCTATTAAAGTCAAGGTTAAATCCCATTCTGTGCTGTCTCACACTTCACACTAACACCCTCTCTGAAAGTTCTCTAATATCAGGGATCCTTTGCGGCACTTGAAATCCTCAGAGACACACAGACATTGGTATAATACTACTGGTGGTGTTCTTGCAATCCAAGGTGAGCTTTTTGCCCATTTTTGCCTGCACACTACCCTCACAATGACCCACCATTGTTTTCTTAAGGAAAATAAACTTTTTTTTTTGTTTCAGCCTATTTGTTTTCATCTTTCAAAGTAGACTTTTTTCATTTTGACTGAAAGAGGAAATCAATCTTCCAGGACTCCCATGTGAGAGTTCAGCATTGTCATCTTTTTTTTTGTTGTTGTTAAGATACATTTGTGAAAAAAAGAGGAAGAAAATCTACCTCAGAGACTTTGTTTGTGAGAAATGCCAAGTAGGATTGTCTTGAGTTTTCAGAAAGTTTCATTCGTGACATTGCCCATTAAATGTTGTCTTTTTGCAAATACATTTATCAGATGTATGAATCAGTCAAATAATGCCTGTAATTTCTCAAATCTGATGCTGCAATATAACGGAAATGAATTTATGGAAAACATGTTTTTAGTGTAATCCCAGCAGAGAAGGGAACTGGGCTGTGACAGAGCTGAACTGATGCAGTTTCACCTGAGTTCCATACGAAAATGAAATGAATGTGAGAGAGAAAATTGAGATGGGCTTTGTGATATTATGTAAGTCAATAGATTGCAGAAGCTCTATATCAACCAAGAGGATGAATGCATAAATCTTAAAAAAAAAATCCCCATGGGGTTAGTGAATTTGCCCTACATCTTCAGGATTATGTTGTTCATAATGTTGATAAAACTATGACAAGATGTTCCATAACACTTGCTGCTAAGTATATTTAAACCGATGTGACCTTTCATGTATATGTTCAAATGTTACTGAACATTTGACTTTTCAGCTTCTGAAACATTTGAACAGCTCAATGTGAAATTAAAATCTCCTTAATCTACATGAATGTTGTTGCTTGCAAAGCTACTGGCAATTCCAAAGCTTTGCAAAAGTGATTTCTAAGATAGCAGAAGACAGAGTAGCAAAGTGAAAGGAAAATCATTCATTGGTCAAACGAGACCATTATGGAACTTTTTGGAGCAAATGGCACACATCACTCTGATTCCTGCATGATGGTGGCAGCATCATGCAATGGGAATGTTTTCTTCGACCAAAGTATGGCAGCTAAAGGGAAGATACAAAGTTATCCTGCCATATATAGGCCTCAAACTGCATTTTAGCCTCTGATGTTAATATGCTAAAATGTGAGAAGGGCAACTTTGCAAAAAGGCTAGATTTTTTTAAAAAGTCACTCGGAAAAAATACCTTATAGATTGTTTCAGTTTTCAAGCTCTCTCATGCATTAAACCTAATACTGATGAAACTGTCACACACACTGTTTCCATAATGAACACGGAACCCTCTAGCCTTCATGTTAAGATTCTATTTACTTTTTTTTCTGACTGCTAATTAGAACCAATTAATGAAAACTGTTGTGCTAATTTGCCTGTTTTGCTTTGTGTGATAGCAGAAGGAAACTTTTCTAAATAAATAATCACACATCACAAGAAAAGAAGGTGGATTTATCTGTGTTATACAGCCTGTTGTCCATAAAAATGAGACTGCAGAATCACTGAATATTCACACAGTGCACTGCAAGTGTGATACTGAATACCAGACAGGAAGAATAGTTTCCTCATATTTCACCTTTCACACTGGTGTGTTGTGTGCTTACAAAGCAATGAGTTAAAGCATCGACTTGTTTTTCGAAGTGATTTCCAGACATTTATAATTCTCTCATTACCGCTCTGAACAGGACAATATGTCAGACACAATATTGCAGATTAATAACTGTTATGTTAGTTGTTTTTTTTAATAATAAAACTTGCCTGAGTTGTTCTGCATGACTCCATGTTTATTATTATGCATGTTGTTTGAACAGGACAAGCAGTTAATGGATTTAATTGTTGGAAAGAGAAAAGTGAAATGCTGCCACCAGGCACTTAGCGGAGTGGGAAGTTAAGGATGAAAGAACAATTTCTGTAACAATAATTTGTTCATCTGCTTATGAAGCATGCACTGTGTGCGAGATGGACGAGTTATTCTACTAATAAATGTGCAACTCTGATTCATGCAGAACTAATAAATATGATGACTTTCATGGATGACCAGTTAGGTATAATTCTTCATTCTGGTGCCTATTTTTAGTGGTCAGCGGTTGGAGGTTTCCAGTCACTATATTAACTTGTAAACAACTTTTTACAAAAATGTTCCTGCATGTAAAAATGCCACCAGTTTTTATATATATAGAGAGCTTTGGAACCAACGTCACTGCGTATGACGTTTACGTCTCGTGCAGTCGCTCGGCGCCATCTTTAAAGGCCACAGACCAAAACAATCTTTATTCCGGTGTTTTCATTGTGTTATCGACTGCAGTGAAATTGTATATATATATATATATATATA
>CAEFZY010054533.1:0-30006 GCA_903066815.1 Brachyrhaphis roseni | reverse complement strand
TCGTTTGGAAATCCATGAAAACTTAAAATCCCATTATATTAGGAAGACAACAAAGTGCATAGTATTGTTTTATTTGCTTCTGGAATACGACTTTGTCTTTTCTAGCCGTCACGGTAACTGAAAGCGTGCGGTTGTTGTCAGAGCTTTATGTGCAAAGAGCCCATTGCTGCTGTGTTACAGGCACTGTTTGGAAAGAAAAGCTAAGGTATATTATTAAAACTTTGAAAACTCTTTCTGTGTAGCGTCTGTATGTAGGCACATGCGGCTTATACACAGGTGCGGCTTATGTATGTACAAACCTGTTTTCTCCCCTCTAAAATACGCGGGGTGCGGCTTATAATCAGGTGCGCTCTATAGTCCGGAAATTAGGGTAGTTGTTTCAGCTAGAAACTAGACAAAAAAATAGATGATACAATTTTGTATTTTTGCAGTTTAGGGCACAAGTAAACACGAGCAAACAATGATTTGAATCTTCACTAACTTTTATTCAGACATACATAAATGTTTCAAAAGTTATTTTCTAATCTGCCCAGTTTGCTTTTTCACCAAAGCTCTAAAATTGTACTTCTTTTTATATTTGTTTTGGCAGCAAAAATCTAGTACAAATAGGGTTTTATGGATTTGGATTTGTCCTTGCACAATTACTAAGCCTTATTTTCAATGTGTGTGGGGGTGTGTGTGCGTGTGTGTTTAAATCAGTCCAGAATGTTTAAATGAAGTGAGAGGGTTTTTTTTATTTGCCTTTATGTGCCGTGACCATCTGTGAGATTGCAGATCCACCATAGATAGCCAAGCGAGACAACAGAGGGCAGAAACATAGAAAAAGACAAACAGTAACTGCTAGATGGTGGGAATGAAAGGGAGATGAGGATTAAAAGTACACCAACCTTAATTGTGAGCTGGGCAGCAGCAGCGATTCCTCAGCCAGGACTGCAGAGAAGCGGTACAGAGAGGTATTTTTTCAGATTTCAGCAGATCTTTATCCTATCTTAAACTCCCTCAACTCTGAACAGCTGAAAAGAAAAGCATCCCCCACAGCATCATGCTGCCATTACCGAATGTTAATGTTAATTTCAACATGTTGCTCCCAAAGTAGGGCTGGACGATATGGCTGAAAAACTTATCACAATATAAGTGTTTCATACCATTTGACATTGATGATTGTTGATCAGTTCTTTTGTTTTAAATATCTGAAGTACTGCAAAACTAGTAACGAGATATTTCCTGTTTTATCCACTTATTTTACTCCAGGGCGTTGTTTTATTTTATTTTTAAGCAGTTATGAGGACAGTGGAGAAACCTTAAACTGCTTCTGTGGGAGTTACTTAGCAGGTTGTTGCTAGGTAACCAAAGAATGAGTGAGTTGCTAGGTAACCAAAGAGTGAGCTAGTTAGTTGATTCCACCAACCTAGCTTAGCTGGCCGTGAGAAGTTGAGCAGCTAAAGTCTTTCCTCTGCCTGCATCTGGATCAGAGTTCAGTGAATATTCTATAAACTGAATATTAAATAATAAAACTGAGCAGAGGTTTTACATATAAAAGTACAAAAAAGTTGGTTTTAGTAATCTGCCCGAGTTTTTATACAACATCTTTATAGGATATTCACATCAAATGACACAAGTGGTACAACACAGTAAGAATATAACTATTCTTCTTATTCTTTACATAGCTACAAACTATTCTTTCTGAATGGAAGTGTATTCACTTTTTTAATAGAAATGTTATGTTTATTTTGTTCTAACACTTAAAAGAATATATAAAAATGTTTTTCAATTTTTTACTTGCTCATAAAATAAATTTACTGTATTAGGTATTTTGTGTAATAGGTGTTCCTAAAACACATCAGTTTTGTGGTTAATTTTCTTGTTAGTCTATAAAGTCCCAGTAAAATCCACTGAGATTTACAGTGGTAATATCACAAATGTGACGAGGTTTAGAGTGTGACAGCCAATATTTACATAATTTCCCTAACTGTTAACATAGCATTTGGACCGCACATCTTTCTGATTATTTGAGCACTAATAAAATATTTGAAATGGCATCATAGCTGTTAAGATAAGCAACAGCTGAGGAAACATTTATTTTAAGAAATAAGCAAAAACAAATTTGGAGACAGTCAGGTTTTTGTTTTTTCGCTTTTAACGCCAGGAGACAAAAATGATGAGAATCTAAGCTCTTACTGACCCACTTCTGACTGAAAGTAACCACAGCAGGGTGCCATAAGTCCAAATAAAACAACTTTTACTGTTTAACTGTTTGTCTTTTTATTAGAGCTTTGTGTTAGTCAGGCTTATTGTTTCAGAGGCAGCTGAGGGTTGGACTGCTCATGTGACGCCTGTTATAAAAAATTACTTTTTTGCATCTGCTCCTTGTTTTTGCCCCTTTAAATCATGATTCAATCAGCATTATTTATTGCATCCAGATGTTGGTGAAGCACTGCATTTTTTCCTCTTCATCTCCTCATGTGTTCTGTCCTGTTGTTCTCCGTATTGAGCTACAGTTCCCCACAAATCCCGGACACGCAAACTGCGCTCTCAAAAAAGCACGATCTGCTTTATATTGCAGTGATTTTCTCTAGCTGTATGTTTTTTTTTTTTTTTATTAGTGTCATTGCGTTAACCAAGGATCCAGTGATTACAGGAGTCAAACTGCTGCGAGTCCTGAGCCGCCGCCCCCGCTGCCTCGTCCCATTAGGCTTCGCTTCTTCAGTCAAATGAGGCACTGATGGTAGTGTGACGCTCTTGGAGTCGAATGAGGTTTTTAATGTGCGGCGGTTTTGCTTCTGGATTGCAGGTCTGACTGAAGGCAAGCTGTACGTCGCAGCAGGAGGAGTAAATAATTAATTTGAAATGGCTGAATGCCATTTAGCTGCATCACTCGCAGGGTCGCGGTGTTAATGCTGCAGGCTTGTTTTCACGCAGTCATCATTTACTGACAATCAACCAGAGCAGAGTTAATGTTGTTAGTCACAGCTTGGCGTTTCCTTCCACATATGGGGAAAAGGCTCGTAACTCATGCTTCTTAACTGTAAACGTGATGCATGCAGGTTTTTACCTCTCTCTCTTCTAACTTAGAGGTGGTAAAGATCTTCCATAAAGTCATACACCAGCACTGTTTCTTCCCCGACATTTCTGAATGTTAGCTTTGCACTTTGGTGCAAGCATTTTATGCCTCTTGAAGGATGTTTTAATGAGAAGCAGTGTTTCTATAACGGAGGTTTAGTGTGGAGTTTCCTGTGTAGTTTGGCTAAGCTGTGGGCTGGGAAGCTTCCAGGGATTTAAAGAGACGGATCGGCTTTTGGACGGACAAAGGGAAACTTAAGCAGGGCTGAAACTATTGCTGATTAATCAATTATTGAAATAATTGTCAACTAATTTAGGAATCAATTAATCATTAGGTGGAGTGTACAAGTTTTTGGTGAAAAAAACCAACATATTCAGAACAGTAATTAATTCAAAATTTTACAAAGCATATACATTTTACTTTTACGAATAAAACCGTCTTTGTCTGTAAATATGTTTTACCCAAAACTCCTCCAGTGGTATTTTTAGCTTCAACCAATTCAGATTTACTGAACTGAGTTATTGAGCAGGTAAAACAAACCAATAAAAATGGTATAATTTTATTTGGCCTACCAGTAGTTTAATTTTCCCAGTTTAATTACAATAAAGGAGAACAGGATATTTTAATTTGTTAAATCTATTATTGCACTACTTTCAATAAACGTTAAGCACAAGCTGTAACACTTTAAAGCGAGATCGTTTTGTAAAAAGTTTACTTTTTATTTGCAGCTTTTCTAATGTTTATCCTCTTTTCCCCTTTTAAAATGGCTGAATCTGACAAACACTAACAGGTTTAATTTCCTTCCCACGCTGAGCCTTTACCATCTGTCTGACTCATCTTTTCTAAACACTCAGAGTCATTATGTTTGTGTAAACTTTTTGATGTATGGTTGTTTTGAATTGTGTTCCCACACTTTGTAAATGTGGTGGTTTTGGACTGAGTGGGCTCCGGCTCTTTCCACAGAATGGGAAACAAAATAACTCAAACACAGAATCCAAATGATGAAGCGCTTCTTTTTTTCCCCCCTTGCTGGTGTTGGAAAGGCTTAACAAATGATGAAACTGAATAAAGAGAAGAAAATAATTTCTCAGCGGTGTAAGTAAATACCTGCTGAATGCTGCAGTGGTGGCAGTAAATCGTCCTGTAGCAGTAAAAAGTAAAAGAATGGATCAATAAGACATTTGGAAAGAGGGTGAAGGTAAAAATGAACTACTGGGTAAAAAAAAGTTGAATAGCAGTTTTATTAAACCGAGTGCATCAAGATTGAACAGGGAATGAATGGTACTAATTGCTCTGCCTCTCTGCTTATTGATCCATTGGATTTTAATGTGGATTCACAGATGGACGACTCTGTAATGGTGTATGGTAAAGACAAAGGCAAAGGTTTCTTGTTGTATAATTCAGTGAAGGATTATCTGAAACGTAAAGATACCTGGATTTTTAAGGATTTAGCACGTTTCCATGACTGTATTAAACCATAAATGAGGTGAAATCTGATAGATTTATTGTCTAAGGGGTAGATAGCTGAAGAGATGACAGAATGGGATAATTTATTTTTAATTATAGTCCATAGTCCAGGGTATGTTTATGTGTAGCCCTCCTATGTTCATTTCAAGTTCAGTAGGTCGACTTCATGACAAACTACAGAGCAATATTTCCCAATGATCAGTTAGCAGCAGTTAACGTTTGTCAAATTAAACATAGCTAAAATGGACAACATTAATAATGAAAACAGGTTAAAAATATATACAAAACATGGCAAAATTACTCATGAAACACTCTACATGATTAAATTGATCTAAAATATGTGTTGAAATATAATACTTGTAAAGAAAACAGAGTTGATTCTGATACATACCACAGGTACAAACAGCAACAGAAAAAAGAGGGAGGAGCCGTCGGTTACCGGTTGCTATGGTAACCACCAACTGCCAAGAGACAGAACTTAACAGAACTTAAAGCACCAAAAATTGTCTGGAGAAACAACTTTTTGACTCAACAAAATAAACGCATTTTGACAAACTTCACATCTATAACGTTAAAATAAAACACTGTTACTTATGCTTGAGTGATTCACAGCAAAGGAGAGAATCAAGTGGTTTAAAAAGAGAGCGTTTCAACTGAAATTTGTCAGACCTCAAATGAAAAATGATTCAAGCTGATAATGTTCAACAGAGTGTCACTGATGATGAATGAAAGAATAACTGCCAGGATGGATGGATGGATGGAGTTAGAAATCTTTTATTTTTATCCTACATGCAAACTAACTCAGTGAAAACACCGTCCACATCTTGGAACATGTTGATGGCAGCATCATGCTGTAAGGAAGGTTTTAATTCAGCTTCCCAGAGTTGATGGGAAGATAAATGGAGCTAAATCCAGGAAAATCCTTAAATAAAACCAGCTGAACTACTGTGTGATGGTTAAACCTGTCATAATAAATGAATTAATCGCCTGATAAAATGGTCTCAAAACAGCAGTATTATTGTTTATTGCAATAACTTCTGGGACAATTTATCGTCCAGCATCATTTGTTATTGTGAAGATCTAATTACATAAAATAAACCATAGTTGGAGATTGAATGTAAAATGTTCAAGCAGTATGAATATTTCAGACGCTGTATTTTTCATTCACATTGTTTTAAATCAAACTATTTGGTCTACTCAGATTCTCATAGCAATCTGTTAAATATCTAAGTGGAAATGTCTGTTTTGTGTTTGCTTTCAGGATGAATGGAGCTCCAGTTACTCGTCCAGCCGGGGAAAATCTCACGGCGCCGATGACAAGGCGCACACCATCGACGCTCTGCCACCAGGTGGGACGACACACCTCCTCAAACGAGCTCACAGATCATCGGTAGACCGAAAGAAAACTGAGCAAGAGAAAATCGTGTCAAACTATTTACATAATGGTTATTACTTCCTTAGATTTTAAAAAAGAAAAAAAATCTAATTTTCAGCATCAGTTGAAGGTAACAGTCTTGGTTCAGACCAATTGTAATTTTTCTAACCCTCTTTGTCCTTGCACTTTGAAATGCTGCTGTTCATCTTATGTAAAATTAACCTTGATTACCTGCAGGTTATGGTGCAATCTGATAAAGGCTAATGAGAACATTTGTTTCCCCCTACATTTCCTTCATGTTTTTATTCAAGCAAGGCTTGGTTTAAATGAATGCTGTAGCTTCAGTTGAAGCCTTGATAGATCTTATGCAATTTTCTTTTTTCCACACAGTTAAATAACAAAGAATTGTCACAAGTTGAAAGGGTGTGTTGGCAGGATGCAGTTCAGTATCTGGCATCCATCATGATTTATATTATTTATATATCAACATGGCTTTTATGTCCAAGATGTTAAACCTCAACTGGGAATTGCTACACATTCTTGAATATTTGTTGTTTATTTAAAGAAACAAATACAGTTCTCTCAATATTACACCACATTTCTCAACATTTTCATGTCCAGTTATTTTTATTTGCGGGACGTAAGCTATAGTTATTTATTTTTTAAGTGTGAGAGTGCCTCTAGTTTGTGATGAGACCAGTGTAGACAGAATTAAAACCACCCTGTGATCTCCAGGGCTTTCACAATTGTGCAATTGTTGCTGGATAGCATCATATTTGGAAAACCTAATTTTAGCATGAGGGGAATCATGAGGCTAGTTTTTTTTTTTTCCTCTGTTGCTTTTCTGACTATTTCACCACAGTTCTACCCCCATGTGTATCATTCTTGCATTTGAATGTTTCCTTGTTTGTTAAAGATTTTTCTTCTATCAACCTAAGAGATTTTGGTGCACAAAACTTCTCATATTACTATTAGTTTCAGTCCTGCTGTAATGGAGAAAACATCCCCAAAAATCATTTTTATTAGCAGTGACTGCGTGATTAAATGTTCTCTGTAGCATGTTGACCGTCAGTAATAAACTCACAGATGTGTATTGGCTAAAATAATAACGTAATAATAATAAAGTTAGTTAAAGTGATGTCAATAGCACCTGGCTATCACTACAGTATTGATAACTAACATTTACTTAGTTCATGCAGAAAGTTAAGTTTCGCATTTATATCAAAATTTGCTAAAATGCTACTTTAGATTAAAATGCTATCACTAGCATGAAGGATATCACTAACATGATGGCCTCCAGTAGGGTTCTCCATATAGTATACAAACACTGGATAAGCTAAAATTAGCTAAAATGCTAAGGTTAACATGTGGGCTATGACCAGAATGTTGACTAACATTGACTTACTCCAGCTAGTGTGCACACATTTAGCTACAATTAGTCACAATGCTAAGGTTAACTAAAATGTTTTCAATTACTTGTGGGGAATCACAAGCATGTTGACAATCATTAACTTATTCCATTTAGTGTGTAAAAGCTAAAGTTGGTTAAATGCAAAGGTCAGATAAAACGCTTTCAACAGCATACGACCCATTTCCAGCATGTTGACGAACATTGACTTGCTCCATTCAGCATGTGAAGCTTAACTTTTACATGAAAATTAGCTAAAATGCTAATGTTAGCTTAAATGCTACAAGTACGGTTTTGGGTGTCACTATAATGTTGACATAAACTTACGTCAATCGACATACAAACATTATAAGCTAAATTTAGCAAATATGCTGTCAGTAGCATGTGAGTTATCACTATCATACTGACTAGCATGATATGCTAAACTTAGCTATTATTTCAAAAAATTTGCTAAAACACTTATTTTAGATAAAAGGGTAATAGTGTCAGAAAGTATTACGTATCCAGCCTGACCTGGGAAGCATTATATCAGATATTTTGGCATATAGTAGAACTGAGAGTAACAGCTGGAGAACATGGCTGATTGATTATCTCTCATTACCACTGAGACTCAGCGCCACAGTAGCCTGCTCGCATCCCTCACACGACTGAGACCTGCATCTGCCTAACACTTTGATCTCACCCAACCGTAGAAATCAGGACATTTCAACTTCAGGGAGCCTTCACGCTCGAATTTGTTTCACGTATAACTTTCAACAGTAACTCACCTAAAACAGCAGAGATAAGCAGAGAGAAATGGAGGAAAAGAAGGGACTGGAAATGAGGTCTGAAGATTAAAAGATGAAAAGATTAAGAGGTGAAAAATGTAAAGATGGAGCATTTCCCTCATGCCATTCATAAATGTGTTGCTCTGGAAGTTGTAATGCACTTACAGTCCTCACACTAAAATATTTAAAGCAGATAAATAAACTAAACCAGCACAGTTACCATGTCATAATTTTTGAAAAGCCTGTTTCCTGAATGGCTGATCATCTTTATTCAGTGTAAGCTGAGTAGCTTTTTTGGTTCTCATACACTTCACATAAATGTTTAATGGGATTCAGGTTAATGCTTAGTTAAAGGTTAATGCATGCTTTTTGAAACCCAGACCAATATTTGTGTAATGTACTGCAGACAAGAGGGAAACTTAACCCATTTCATACTTCAATGGTTTGTTGACCTTCTTTATTACAATCTCTCACTTATTTGAACTTTTGCTTCATTTCATTGATTTGAACTTTGACCTACCCCTTCTACACCTTCATTGTTTTCTTGTTCAGCTTTTTTGTTGTGTGTTTGCATTGTGAGTTATGCAATAAGAAATATACTGCTCATATATTAATTTCTTACCAAGCCCAAATTGACACTGTCGTCCTGGGTTATGACGTCATCAAATGTTTGTATCCCTACATGTCTGCATGGTGCCATAGTGTTTCCCACTTGTAAACGATAATTCTTACTTTAGAAAGATGGGCTGAAACAAGATAATCATCTATGAATATTATGATGTATAAAACTGGAAACCATCTGTTTTCTTCCTAGGCTCCATTGATTTGTGTTTTTTAGCTGATTCTGGCCCAGATGTTAGTCAGAAAGTTTTTTATGAACCAGGTTTCCAAATACATTCCTGCACAGAAAGGAATGATGCAGCTGTGATGCAACATCTGGTCCCTCTAATGGAGCTTGGAATGATAAATGTTCTCCTTAAAGATTACATTTGATCAAACACACATTAAATATGAAGACAGTAGTTTAACTTATCTTTTAATGTGTTTTAGGAACAAGTTGTTCATCGATGATCAGGACTTGTCCAATTCAGAGGTTTAAATGAAGCCTCACACTTGTAGTGCAGCCCATAATTCAATATTTTATCATAATTTTTCACATGCTGATACAAGAACCAGACTTGGCACAAAAAAAAAGAAAAAGAGTCTTAGTCACTGGAAATCTCTAAATGATGACCATTTTTCAAGATGGCCGCCATGGTCGAATTGGAAAATTTAGTTTTGCTCTAAAACTGGTTGTGCTGCCTTGTGAAGATCTGAAACCTCTGATTAAAGAAGCAAATTTTAGTTTAGCATCAACTGGATTGAATTTTAGCAGTAAAACAAATTTTGAGGTACATCAGTTTAATGTTCTGACCTGACATTTTTGAGAAGCTAATTTTTAGCTTCACTTACCAAACTCAGGTCTGATTCTAGTAAAAATGTAATTTATAAAAAACATTATCTGGATGATTCTCAAGACTCTGGAGAAAATATTCTGTGGACTGATGAGACGAAAGATTTTTATTCTGTTACGTCAGGCATAAAACGAACATCTTTTCTAAAAATAATGCTATGAGAATCTCCAGCCATCAGTCACTGACCTTTAAACTCATTTAGATTATACAGCACTCCAGCAGGGTCACCTCTGATTGGCTGAAATAAGATAACATGAAGGTTTTAGAGTGGCCTGGTCAATGTCTGCACCTCAACCAAACTGAGATGCTGTGGCATGACCCTAATCAGGTCGTTTTTGCTTTAAAGCAGTTTTGCAAAGCAGAGTAGGTCAGAGTTACTCCAGTTCCAGTTATGTGAGACTCATCGACTGTTTGCGCAAACACTTGATAGCAGTTGTTGCTGCCAAGGATGGAAAAATGTTTTCACATAGAGAGCCATCCAGAGCCTTTCTGAACAGAAATCCTTCATCTCTGTCGCTATTACTTGGAAACACAACAGCGTAGCATGACTTCCTGAATGTTTCAGTCTGGAGCATCTTAGTGAAGAGAGACAAGAGAAAGAGAAAGTGTTCAAACATCGTGAGGTTCCACAGATCACACTGCAGGCAGACGAGTTCAGACTAACAGAGATAATAAACTGCTGGCTTAAACTAGACGGATGTTTCTCCTCGGACTTTACAGAGGAGGGAAAATGTCAAATAAATTAACTTTCCCAGCAAGAAAGGGTCCATTAAAATAAAAAAACTTTTCAGAAAGACATAAATAAATCGCCATAAGTCGTAAATCCTTTACAAAGTGAATCTTATGAAAAACAGAACTAAGATAACGCAGATTTGATTCAGTAGGATAAAAATTTCACAAACAAAACGCAAAGCTAAATTTAAATTAGATTACTTTTTCCAAGTTTTGTTTTATTTCTTTGTAAATAAAAATAAAGCAGCAGAAGAGTAAACATCAGAGTTTTACATTTATCTGTAAGATCAGCTGCATTCAGGTCAGCTTGCCTTCTGCTGAAGTATTCACATGAGACAATATCATCTAGAAAATATTAATAATGTTTTAAGTATGTTTTAAATTATGTATGAAAGAACTAAAAGTAAGGTTTGTAACATGAACACATCAGCTCTAAGCAGATCGGAGGATACAGCAGACCAAAGTCATGAAACCACTGGAGAACAAAATGCTTTTTATTTTTAACATTATTTCTGCACAAAATCAACCTTACTTTACATTTATAGGTGGGTAACATTTTCTATTTGCTAATTTGAAGCAAAAATGTAATTTATGCCCTTATTATCTTCTCTCTTTGCTTCTCTCACTTTGTAAATTCAGTCCCATTTATGCTAAACCTGCAGCTTTCATATCTTACAAGAATGTTTGATAAGACTGGATAAATCTTAACAGCTGAATGTTTACAGCGTTTCAGCAGAGCCGCACAATTTGTTACGCATTTATCGCCATAACGGTGTCAGGATGTGTAATGTAATGTTTGGACTGCAGCAGAGCGGCACAATATGTTGCTGCTAAGTTTCATGTTTTACACATGCAAATTCTGCATGGCAGTAATA
This sequence comes from Brachyrhaphis roseni, assembly GCA_903066815.1. Classification (NCBI taxonomy): domain Eukaryota; kingdom Metazoa; phylum Chordata; class Actinopteri; order Cyprinodontiformes; family Poeciliidae; genus Brachyrhaphis; species Brachyrhaphis roseni. The sequence goes on along the minus strand of CAEFZY010054533.1, from coordinate 18,867 downwards.
TACTGGCCCTGCTGTTGGACTTTCACTGCTGATGAAGATGCTAAAGAGAGGCTGGGACATTTTGATCAAGGAAAAGAATAAGAACAATCAGGAAAATGTGCTTTAACTTAGATATCTTTATTGCACACTGCAAAATCACATCATCTGACCAAGTATTTTGTTCTAGTTTCTAGTTCAAAGATCTTTGTTCATCGTTTCTGGCATATTCACCTTTCACTATACACTGTAAGATTAAGGTGTGAGACATATTTACTGAAAGGCTGTGTTGTTTTTTATTATTATTATTATGGTCTCATGCATTTATTCAGATGCGACTTTACAAACTACCGTAAGTAAAGAGAAGAGATGTTCTCCTTACAACCCATAAAAAGGACAAATGTGTTTTTACTGTCATGAACTCAACAGTATATTAGTGCTGCAGCCAGAGATTAACTTGTAAATAATTATTCTGTCGATTAATCGGATTTAAAAAATTTGCGACATTCTGCAGAATTTTAATTTAACCACATAAACCTTTTTATATATATTAAAAGATGCAAATAAACAAGAAAATAAACATTTCTTTACTGAATGCTTGATCATTTGTAGCAAAGAATCCATCTGCAGATAAAAAAAAAAAATACAAGTGAAAAGCTCAGCTCTTTCTGCTGAACTTAACATCAGTACAGTGTAAGAGTAATCGGACTCATTTTTGGATTAATTGATTAATGATTGGACAGCAAAAGGTGATTAACAGGAGATATTTTTTATTGAATTGAACCCGGTTCAGCTAAAACTGCCACTTGAAGAGTTCTGATTGCAGAAAAAGAGTTTTTATTTTGGCTTGATTACTTCCCTGACTATGTTGTTTCAGAAAATGGTTCGTTTTTTTGTTTTTTTGTCTGTATACTCCAGTTAATGATTAATCGATTACTAAATTAGTTGACAATTATTTCAACTCATCACTATTAATTGTTTTTGCTCTACGTTTGATTGCATTTCCACTATCAGTCCAGTGCTGCAGGGAGGAACCCACATGCAGATCATTGCTGTTTAAATTTCTCCACAGTGATTAATTACTCCTCCTTCTGACATATATCAGCAAGGACATCGCAGTCGCATGCCACGGCGTCTCCAGTTCTGTTGTAGATCATTCTTCTAATTAACATGCCAGACACATGAAAGACTCGCTCTCTCCTCCTCTGAGAGTGGCTTGTTTCTTTGTCTGCAGCACACGCGCTAGTCTACACCGAGAGACGCTGTAATCTCACATTTCCACATGTTTACCTCAAGTAACCAGCAGCTAAACTGCACTAATGGGTTGTATTAATATCTGTGTTTTTCTGCGCGTCATTATTCCACGTTAAACTGTGAAATTAAATGTGACAACTCAGTTTGCAGCGCAGTTCGCTCCCTGTAATCTGGTCACACTGCATCTGAAGACACTCTAATAATATCTGTTCTTAAAAATAAACCACGCTTGTTGGTTTGCATATTATTTAAAGCTGCAGCAAATGTGCAAACACAAACCTTTGTTTTTTTTCCTCCCTGACTCACAGCAGTTTATGATGTGTCTTGTAGCTCAACCTCCATGTCCTCGCTCTTTTCCCATGAATCCTACTCAGCATATTCATGCATATATGCAGCATAAATTCCCCGTCAGCCTCTCTGAGCGCCGCCTTGTTGAGCTGCAGCTCTCACTGCCACACTTGATGGAGTCTTGCATCAGACGGGCTGCTGCCCACAGTTCTTACTCCCAGTGAAGTATCACCACTGTTGAGTACAAAAACACGTTTTCAGGCTTTGTGACAGGCTTTGGCCGTTTTGCTGACAGTTTTTCACTCCTAAATTAGTTTGACTTCTTTAGCTGTTAAATATGAGTGTGTGGTTTTTTTCCTTGTCAATCAACATTTAGAGTTTAACAAATTGTGGTGTTTTCTGAAGCTACCGATAAGTACAGAAAGCTGTTTCCCATAACTTTGAAGAACTGACATTAAGACTCTGAGCATGCTAACACTTCAGGGACATTCACGTTTTAAAGGTTGAGTCGACTGACTAATCTAAAAGGTTTTCCACTGGTATTTTGAAGTTAAGTGGTTAAAGCTTTTAGATGTAAAGTACTTAGACTACCCTCAATGTATTTGAATGGTGATATGATGTTCTTTGTGGATTAGACACCTTCTGAAATATCCATCAATCAATAAAACATCTTCCCAAATGTCTGTCGCACCGTTACCTAGCAACCCAAGCTGAGCTCCCGCACATTTGATCAGCTGGTTTTACCGCTGTGTGCTCTGTACAATGGCTGCTGGAGAAGACGAGTGTTTTGTTGCTGATTTACCATCCAGAAACGACTTGCTGCATTCTTGAGGGTTGTGTAGGAGGCTCTACTAATGCTTTTCAAAGCTGTACGTTTGTGTCAATGTTGTCTCGCACGTTCTTTTTGAGCTGAGGCAGTAGTCAAGTCTGGGTTTGAATACTGAAATTGAAATGTTATATTTGAAACATTTAAGCAAGACAACACACAACAAAACAGAAGAAAATCTGTTTAATTATTCTGGTCTTAGTATAATTTTTTTAAGTTTTGAGTTTTGAAACATTTTGACACATTCAGTTCAAATTTATTTAATCAAGGACAGCACTTTAAGCAGAGTAACCATTGTTTTGTACATAATCATTTGCAAACAAGGATAGAGAAGTTAAAATAAACGATTCCTGTCTCACACACACTGAATTTCTGCGACTATAAACAAGAAAAACATGAAAATGTATAAAGAAAACTAATTCTGCACAACAAAGCAGGTTTGTCTTCATCAGTTTCACACATTTTTGTTTTTGTTTTAGTCGTTGCTTCACCTGGGAACTAAAAACTCAAAGATCTGCTACCATTTGTCCTGTGATTTTTGTATGCAGGTAAAGTGCGCTGGCAGGATTTCAACCAGAACCTTTACGTCGGCGCCACCTTGGTCCGACCGGGTCAGGATCCTTACGCCAGGAACAAGTTCAACCAGGTGGAGAGCGACAAGCTGCAAATGGACCGAGCCGTTCCCGACACCAGACACGACCAGTAAGCATCCGCTGTATAAGACGAGAGCCGGTGAAGGCACCCTGCTGTTCCTGTTAATGACATCTACTGCGTTTCTTCATGCTGCTCTTTGTCGCCTGTCAGATTGACTAATTGGTACCAGAATGGATAAGATCTCCTGGGAACTCCCTCCATTGTTGTTTGAGAGATAAAACCAGGAAGTCTCCGCTGAGCAGACTCATTGATGTTTTTTGCCCTTGACGTAAAGCAACACAACCGCGCCCCCCCCACGCCGCCAGTGATGGCTGCAGATTGTTTGGTTTATAAGATATAAAAACGAACTGACATACCGCTGACTGAATTAATCAGAGTAAACTAAGCCAGAATGTCATGTTCCTCTCATCCCATTTAGCCTTAACATTTGAATGCAGATAAACTGTTGTTATTAAGCTTTCTTTGGGCTGAATCCCATTTACTAGCCTGACCTCTATACAACCGCTTTCCCTTAACCTTTAATTTAAAATCACAAAGTGTAACAATTACATTATTCCACTGCGAAATGGGCTCCCTTTAGGAAGCTAATAGTCACTTTACATAAAATAAGTGACATTAGCATGCCCACACAGGAACCTGCACACTCTTGGTCTTTTGTTCATTTTTCACATTGCGACCACAAACATCAGAGTAATCTGTTACGATTTACGGATCTGGAAAAAATGAAGAGGCCCATTGAAAACCTTCTGGTTATTCCATCAGATATTGATTTCTGAACTTTTCCTGAGTTAAAATATTAGTATTGTTGTTTCTAAATGAACATTAACTTGTTTTTTTTTTTTCATTAGTTGAGGTCTGAAAGCACTGCATCTTTTTAGTTATTCTGACTATTTCTCATTTTCTGCAAATAAATACTACATTTTTTGCTTGTAATGTCAGAGACATGTTGTCAGTAGTTCATAGAATAAAAGAACAATGTTCATTTTACTCAAACACATATCCATAAATAGTAAAATCAGAGAAACTGATCATTTTCAGTGGTCTAATCCTGCTTAAATCTCCTCACATTTATCTCTGAACTACGATGTTTTCTTTGGCCTTTACTGATGCTCCCCAGCAAAACTCTTCACAGAATAACTCTGTAAATACTGATATAAAGATGGACTTAATTCACTAATTAGGTGACTTGTGAAGGTGATTATTGCAAAATTTTATTTATGGGTATTGAATTAAATGCAACTGAAAGAAATGCAATTTTTGATAGTATTTTTTTTTTTTTTTTGTTAAAAATTTTTCACTACCTTGTTTTTGTGTTTGGCGTAAAATCCTTACTGAGAACATTACAGTGTGTGGTTGTAAAATTAAAAATAATAGAGATCCGAATTGTCTCTGTATATCAAGCAAAACTGAATGAAAATGCTGAGGAATTTTTTAAAACATAAAACTTTACTTTAGAAGTTTTTCTTCTCAGTCTTCCGGTTTTAAGCCCTTTATCCATTATTGTTTTTAAACGCTCCCTGTGACAGACTGGCGACCTGTCCAGGTGACCCCGCCTCTCGCCCACAAAGTTAGCTGGAGATAGACACCAACACCTCCCAACCCACTAGGGACAAGGTGTGAGCAAATGGATGTTTTTAAATGCAGTCCTTTGCTAAGCTAGCTGTAGCGTCGCACTTTGAGCTGACGTCACCAAGCGTACCACTAGGGGGCGCCCGCGGGTCACAGTTTGAGAAAGACTGCATTAGACAACTGAGAAAACAAAACACGACCAAAATCTGGTATTTAAAATCTGATAAGTTACCAGAAAAAAAGAGCTGTAGAGAAGTTCAGCTGAACTATAAGGCTGGATGGATAATGCTCAGAAAATTCATCCAATCGAATACATTCTCCATCTTCTCTGCCTCCATCTTGAAGGTTCGGGGTGGGATCTGTGTTTTTGTTTTTTACGCTGTTAGGTGAAGCTGAATTGAGGGGATGTAAGAGACCCAACAGAAAGCCACCTCAGTCTGTGAACATTTGTCAGGAAGAAAATTTGAAATCTGTTCTTTATACTGCTCATTTTTGTTGACAGGAACATTTATGGAGTAATACCACTGTTTGTCAGATAGCTATCTCTGCTTTGTTACACGCTACCTTCCTCCAATATTTCCACGATACTTTAGTGTCATGTAACATGACTCTATCAGTTATATTGGTGTCTGTAACGTTCTCAGATGTAGAAAAAACAAACAAAAGCCAGATTATGTTGCTGATTCTTTGTGATTAGATGCTCTGACACAGTTTTTCATCTTCATTTTTCCGTGATGCTCAAAGGTTTCAGGTTCAGCTGTCACAGTTTTCTGGCTTTGTTTCATGCTCTTACTCTGTGTTCATGCTGATTATGATGACATTCTGCCGGTGTGTTGCTTTAGTCTGAAGAGACGTTAACATTTCATGTCCTAGGGAATGAAAATACTCTGAATCAATCATTTCTATCTCTGGTTCTTATTGTTAGCTTTAAAATCTGGACCAGCTTCATTGACTTTTTGCATCATTCTCTTGCTAAACTTACATATTTTTGGTATTTATGAAGTTGATTCAATGCTATAAATTACAAATAAAATCACAGCAATACAATAAACAGTAAAACGAGTGGGTAGAAGTATAAACTTATTAAAACCAACTCCTTCTCCAGCAACATTACAAAATGATGTCGCCCTATTTATAAGTACTGCTCTTCCAGATTCTTGACTAATGCAGTACATTGAATGTTAATAGTAGCTCTAATAGTATCAACAACAATAATAATTATGACATTGTCGCCAACAATGCTATCTAACAAAGACAGTTTGTCATATTTAGTGGAAAGCATTTCCTTGGACAAAGGTTTGAATTAATCTTTAAATACTGCAGAATATTTGTGTCTTTGTTGGAGACATGCTTAAAGCTTTTCATCAGTAATCCAGTGAAATGTTTAATTTCTTTACCATTCACAGTCTCTATGGACGATCTTACCTTTGAAACAGTGACGTGTAAACGCTGCATTTATCATCCTAATGGAGCAAGTCATTAAATCCATTCAGTGGTTTTATGGCAGCAGCCTCTGTTGAGATGTGCTCTGTGACTTTTGGGCTGTTTCTATGAACACAGACATGCTTTCTCATATATTGACCTGACTCAGACCGTCTGGGCCATTAGCCCGCTGACGGCGCTGGGACGAGTCCATTGATCCAACACTGATGTGTCATTTGCACAATGTGCATCAGTTCTGATTGCTTCCTTATTGTCGGTTTAATCCAGGGTCACAGCACTTTCAAGACTAGATCAAAAGTGCTTTTAGGCTTGACAAAGGTTGTGGTAAAGCGAGATTATGTATTTATACCATTCCAGTATAAATGGAACCGGAACGGCTTCCTGCAAGATTAATGCAGGCGGTTTAAATGCTAAAGCTCTTCTGAATGTACTTTTGGGACAAAAGGTTGGAGCATTAATACTCTCAAACCTCTGATTGTTCTCGAATCACCTGTCAGTGGTTTTAATCAGGACTGAAACGATTAATCAGATTAATCGTGATGAATTATTTAAATAATCGTTTATTAATTAACTGGAGATTACAGACTCAATAAACATTTGTTGAAAAAACAACCTATTCAAAGCAGCAATTAAGCCAAAACTGTACAGAAATTATACATTATATGTTATCAGTATTTTTTAGATACATCCTCAGCTACAAATGATTAAGTGTTCACTAAAAAGAAATGCTCCTTTATTGCATTTCAGACAATGAAATGGTCATTTTACTTAAAAAATGGGTTGAATCATTTGTTTATTTGCATTTTTCAGCGTATTTCTAATGTTGTATAAAAAGGCTTAAACAGTTAACTGTTTCTTTTTCTGTCTGATTAATCGATTAATCATCAGAATAATCCATGAACTAATTGATTACCAAAATAATCATTAGTTGCAGCCCTGAACTGAGCAGTAGTGGAAAATGGTCACATAAAATTATGTAAATATGCTGATGACAAAACGTGAAAGAGTTCAGAGTGTGAATACTTTTGCAAGACACTGAATCATTTGTTCTAGCAATTTGTTTCAGCAGGAGAATAAAGTTGCAGTTAAAAAATAAATTTAGGAGCAGTTTACACATTTTATACTGGCTGAACATCTGGAGTTACTCATGAGGTGTGGCTGCTGGGAACCATCCTTTACTGGGTCCAGCACAGTCTTCAGTGTTGTCAGGGTTTACTGGACTCACTGCTTCCAGTCTGGATGGTGACACTCGTGTTACTGGGTTTTTAATTAAGGCAGGATTTCTTCATCAGAGCATCAGTCTTCACGTTTATGTTGTGTGTTTTCATGCTTCGCCTCCATGCCTTTGTGAGCAGAATCGGATCCATTTGGATTTAAAGGGGACGATTCTTTTTGTGCCTCCATTTTGGATCTCAACTCCTAATTACAACAGTCTAAGTGCTTAAAAAAACCACCCTGCTATTTTTTTCACATCTGGAAGCCATTTGAAAAACTGTTAAATTAAGTCACATTCCATGGGTGCCGTTACCTAGCAACCCCAGCGAAACCCAGGTCGTCACCTAGCAACCCAAGCTGAGTCCCAGAACATTTGGTCAGCTGGTTTTACTGCTGTATGCGTTGTACAATTACTTCTGGAAAAGAGAAGAGTTTTACTGTTCAGAAAACGTTTCTTGTTGGTTTGACTTTATTTAGTGTAAAAAAAAAAGAAAAAAAAAGCAAAGTTATATACAAAATAGATAAATTTAAAACAAATACAAAAGAACCCTAAAGTATATCTAAACGTTCAAAGTGTTATTTCTACTCCCAACCCTTTTACATTAGTAGCATCATCCAATAAATTACTATTGGTTGCGAAGGAGGCTCCACTAATGCTTTTCAAAAATGTACGGTTGTGTAATGGTAGAGTTAGGGGTGTGGTCAGCAGCAGTTATTTGTGTTTAAAGTGACAAAAGGCCCTAAAGCAGCTCATTCTGAAAGGATCTAAGAATGAGTTTGATGAACATGCTTCATGCAGCCCATAGATCTAAGTTAGGAGTCATAATTGATCACCTTTAAGGATCTGTTCAACAGCCTGGCTTGTACATTCAGCAGTATGTTTGTGTGTAGAAGCTTATATTCATGTTAGGGCATTTAAAAAAAAAAAACAGGTGTGTTTTCATCTTTGTCTTGTTTGGTTTTGCATTCAGCTGCAGAAGTAAACAGTGGAGGTCAGACCTGCCAGCCTCCAGTGTTGTCATCACCTTCCATAATGAGGCTCGCTCTGCTCTGCTGCGGACTGTCGTCAGGTAGAGCCGTGCTCTCTCTTCTGTTATTCTCTGATTTATTGACTCAGATTTATTCATTCGTTTCATGTTTCTCTCCATTCAGCGTCTTAAAGAAAAGTCCTCCTCACTTGGTCAAAGAAATCATTTTGGTTGACGACTACAGTGACAACCGTGAGTCACCTGCCCCGTCACTAACCATTCTGTTTAAATCAGAGCGTAGAAGTGAGTAAAAAGTCTTAATTTATGTGTTTTCCAGCGGAGGATGGAGCCCTGCTGGGGAAGATCGAGAAGGTTCGCATCCTCAGGAACGACCGCAGAGAAGGTACAAAGAAATAAATAGAAAATGTCAGCTGCTCGTTCTGTGGTCTACAAGATGAAAACGTTTTGTTCTGATAAAGCGTCTTCATTCGATCAGGACTGATGCGTTCGAGGGTCCGCGGTGCAGACGCCGCCACAGCGCCAGTCCTCACCTTCCTGGACTCTCACTGTGAATGTAACGATCACTGGCTGGAGCCGCTGCTGGAGAGAGTGGCTGAGGTAATCTCAGACACATTCTTCTCTAAAACCACCTTTTAAAACCAAAGTTAAATTCCCACCTGCATTATTTTATTGCCATGTACAGTGTCGTTATGGGTGCTTGGAATCCTTGAAAAGGCTTGAAGTTCAATTAGATGTTTTCAAGATTTGGAAAGTTCTTGATTTCTGCATAAAGTCCTTGAAAGTGTTTGATATTCAAACTGCACAGCTTTGAGATAATGTGCAATCTAAAATTTGATTGAAAGCTTAAATTCAATCAAATTTAAGCTTTCAAATTTGATTGAAAGCTTAAATCAAATTTGAGCTTTCAAATTTGATTTAATTTGAAAGCTTAAATCAAATTAAATCAAATAATTTCTTTATTATTCTTTAGATAATAAAGAAAAACACTGGCACATTTTTCACACTGTATGAAGTTAAATCAAACTTTTTTTTGTTTTAAATTATTATTGTGCTAAATAACAAAAAATGTATCAAGAACATTATTTAGTGTTTTTTGTACCTTTCTAAAACCAGTCAGGTGTGCAAGACAGACATTTAAAAATTTAAATTTTGTTATATTTTAGTTTACCTTGTCCATGCTGTAGAATGTAAAATATCACAACATATTATTAATAACGGTGATAAATGATATTGTATAATAGTGAATTCAAACTGTCTTCTTTAGTTTATTTGTTTTATTTTTATCTCCTGCTGGAAAAGTTTGAAAACTTACCTTGAAAATGCTTGAACGGCTCTTGAATTTTACTGTGAGGAAAGTTTATAAACCCGCATATGGACTTTAAACATGTGAGCCAACAGTGGTTGTTTGAAGAAACAGAAACATTTAATTTTCAACAAAATGTTAATGTTGTGTTATATTGCTTCTAGGCTCTTTCTCTTTTATGCACTAATGGCACTAACTGTTTGTCTTTGAGCTTTTAGAAGAGTGTTAATACCTTACATTAGTGCTGCACAGTATATCAATATCAGTGTGATTCATATTAATATTTTAAAAGACTGTTAGGCATGCCATAATTGTTAGCTAAGAGCCATAATGCGCATTCTGCATGCGAAAATGATAGTCGGCCTGTTGGTTGGTGTCTCACTGCAGTAGATTCCAGAGACAAAATGTCACAGGGTGCATTCACACCAGTCCTGTTTGGTTCGCTTTAATCAAACTCTAGTTTGATTATCTAGAAAGTCCGGTTCATTTGTGGAAGTGTGAATATGCAATTGGACTCTGATGTGGACCAAAAACACAAACTCTGATCCGCCTAAAAACCTTGGTCTCTGTTCGGTTGAAGTGAACTCAGTCTGCATGTATATGTGAACACCAAGCAGAACGGAGTCCGCTCCAAAAGCAGGAAGCTGTCTATTGAAGGGCATTCTGGGTAAATCAACCTAACCTTTTAACAAAGACTAGAGGTGGTAGTACAAACATTGTACTCAAGTAAGAGGAGCATTACTTCAATATATTTTTATTCAAGTAAAAGTAAAAAGTTCCCATCCAAGATCAAATTATCAAACATTTAATTTTTAAAAATTACATAATCAGATGGACCAAAACAAAGTTAAGTGGAAATATAAGTATTTTAAGTACCAATAAGTAACAAAAAATAACAAAATAAGGCAAAGATCTTTTCAACTCAGTTTCTTTCAATCAAAAACTTATAAAACTTTAATAAAAACTGGAGGTGTGTGTCTGTGTCTAGTGAATATTTGGTTAAAACATGTTTGTTTTTCATTCAGTTGGTAGAGAATCCAAACATTTTACTCAAGGAAGTGTAGGATACTTCATAATAAAGTTACTCTAGTAAAAATAACTGTGTAACCCACAAGAAAGGTAACTTCAAATACCCCTGATAGTTAGTAGATGGCAGGTAAGTTAAGTTACTTCAATGACTAATACTACTTATAAGGGATGTTGGGCCTGATCAGAAGATTCTGAATGGGCTCTTTGCACGTACGGCGCTCACGTCACATCCGCATGAGTGAAATGAGCCTTTCTTTCTTCCGCTTTGACTTACGATGACAGCTAGGAAAGACAAACTTTTATTTCAGAAGCAAATAAAGCAATGAACATTGTTGTCTTCCTGATATAAAGGACTTTTAAGTTTTCATGGATTTCCAAACGATCCTGAATTAAGAAGACGGAGGCTTGTAAATATTAGTCGCTACAAGTTAAAGCTAACGCCGCACAGCAATATTTACAGCCTTCACTTGCTACACGGGGATTTCCGGGCTTGTGCCACTCACAACGGAAGCTTTCTGGGATTTAACGGGTTTACTATTTTGAATTATATATTTTGCGTAGCTGTTTCAACATTGCTTTTCTTACCGATTTCCAAGATTCTTCATCGAATTTTACAAGAACATCCGGGCTACTAGCAGCTGCAACCGTCAGCTCTGAGCCCTCTGTTGCGTCTGATTCAATCTGAGCTAAGTATCTGCGCCGCAGTTAAAGGGGCGGGACAATCAAGCTTATTGGCTGATGTGAAATCAAACTGCGCCAGCTATTGGTTGTTTAAGCCATCACTAAAAACGATCACTAAAGGCGTATTGCACAGTTTTTAAAGGTTTTTTTTTAAGCATTTTTTCCTATATTCATGAACTAAATTTTAATTTTATTACTTTTAAATCTTATTGTAGAATAGTACATGTAATCTATTTATTTATATCCTACTTTTCAATCTCATTGTAGAAAAAGATATTAAATCAATATTTATTCTTGCTTGTGTTTCTTATACTGGGTTACAACAGCGTAGTAAAAATACTCATACACTACATTTTTGTTTACATTTTGTCAAGAAGGAAGTCGGCTCATGTCTTCTTTGTGTGTCTTTTCTATTAGCAGTTCTTCGTGCTGCACCACCACAGGCGAGGAGGGGAACATGTTTTTCAAATGGTTTAAATTGTTAGACACAGTTCAGTGTGAAAGCAAACAGCTTTATCTGAAAATATAACAAATGTTGCAACTCTGATCCCCAATCAAACCCAGTCTACTGGACTATAAACTGTTAAAAAACACACAGTCTAATTACACCGAATATTTAACATAATTTTTCAAATCAAATGCTTTCCTCATATTGTGCAGACTTATTTCTTACAATATTTGCAGATCAGTTGTCGACTAAAATTACAGGACGCTGTGATTCCGACAGCCTCATAAAAAAGCAGCACTAAAATGAAACAATCTCTAAATACTAATCTCATCCCATCCAGAGCCGCTTGACAGCTTTAAGGTTCGTGTGCAGTTTCTCTGCTGAGAACAGGTTGAAATGACATTTATTTATATGTGAATCCAGCACAGCTTTGTTCTCAGTTCATAATAACCAATGAAGGTTTATGTTTTGTTTTCAATCAATTTCTTTCCATCAACAGAGCACGTGTACTTCAGACTGTTATTGATGTGTGAAATGTGTTTATGAATGGATTTTGAAGTAGTTTCATGTAGGAGAAAAATGTAGAGATCCTGTTTTGTTTACTTCGTTTTATTTAAAAAAGCTTTTACACCCAAATGATTACAATGTTTATGTCCCCTTTTTCCTACAAGTAAAGATCAGGTTCTCTTTAACAAAAAAAGTACAGAAATTTTTCATCCACTGTTCAAAAACAAAACTTATTTTACATTCACAAACTATTCCTCTGAAACAAATGTATAGACTTTAACACCATCAAATGCAAGTAATTGTCAGGTAACATTTAAAAAAACTTTCATAAATGGTTTTAAAAATTTTAATATTAAGTTGCTTTAACTTTTTTAAATGTTTATTAACCAATCACACTCAACCTTTCCAGTAAGAAGAATCAAAAGTTGTTTGTTTATCTTTTAGGATTAAAATTTACTTACAGTAAATCACAGATAATTAAAGTTAAACTAAAGATTTTAAAATAACTTAAAATGAATCAAGACAGCTAAATCAAGCTTATATCTGTTCCTTAATAGGTAAAAGTGAAAGAGAGATACAATTAAATAAACACGTTTTCAAACAAATACACCCGTTAATTGTTTTCAACAAACTGCTAACTTAACTGATTAAATCTGAGAAGTTGTTCATTCTCTAAAAAGCCAAAAGAAATTAACTTTACTGCTTATTGTGGTGTGTCTTTTGTTTGCAGTTTGCTAAAATTGTTGTATTGTTTGCTTATTTGGTTTAATAAATAATAAAAGAGAACAGAAACAGCATTCCTTGTGGTTGTGAAACCACAATAAAGTAAAGGATCTCATTTACTACCTGAAGGTTTGTTTCTGTGTTTTTGGGCCATGTGTTCAGTGTTTTGTCTGAATCCGTTTTAAACCAGCTGAGCCTCACTGCACTGAAGCTCTGCTGGGAATAACGAAGCTGCACAGCTTTCCAGCTCTGAAACTCAAAAAGAAAGTAAATTCAACACATAAGGGCATGAATCAATATTTTGAGTGGAAATATTTACTTGAACTTGCTTCATCATGAGGTCCTTTGATTTCTGATAAATATTTACTGATGCACCAGATTTCCTGTCATTGTTTAGCTGCAGTGGAAGGAAAATAAATATTTTTCCGTTTTTTCAGGATAAGACGAGGGTAGTTTCACCAATCATTGACGTCATCAACATGGACAACTTTCAGTATGTGGGAGCCTCGGCCGATCTGAAAGGAGGTCATTTCAGTTTTCACATCTCTCACTATGACTTTTGCTACAACTTATTAAGTGACTGGTGATAACTGTCATCTTGTTTTGGTTCTGTTGGTAGGCTTTGACTGGAATTTGGTGTTTAAATGGGATTATATGACTCTGGAGCAGAGACGAGCCAGACAAGGCAACCCCATCGCCCCCATCAAGTGAGTTACGCTCACATCCTGAAACAAAATGGCTCAGTTTTTCAAGTGTTTTTTGTGAACCCCTGACCTCTCTGTTCACCGCACATGTAGGACACCGATGATTGCTGGCGGTCTGTTCGTCATGGATAAGGAATATTTTGAGCGACTAGGAAAGTACGACATGATGATGGACGTCTGGGGAGGCGAAAATCTGGGTGAGTTCCCAAAGTTAGGGTCAACACCCTCATTGTGGGTCAAAAAACACCAAATTACATCACTTGGATATGAAATCCAGAAAGAAAACAACATTTAATCTGATTTCTCACATAGTTGCTATAGATAAGTGTAATCGTCGACTTCTGAGTCTGGATTGAGAGGCAGTTTCCTTTTATTCAACCTGATATATTAGCAATAGCACATAGCATGTCCATCCCCTCCTATACAAAATAATAGTGTTGGCATGCATTGCACATTGTGGTCAAAACAAAACCAAGCATTTTGTTATGACCACAAAACGCTTGGTTTTCTGGTCATAACTAAGCGTTATGACCACAAATGTTGTGATGATGTAATAACGACTTAAGTGAAAATATTCAAACTCCTGTCATTAATACATGAAAAAAAAAAGACATTTGAACAATATACATAAAAGGATTGCAGTGGATTATAAAACTTTCCTCTTTCTAGTGGAATAAATAACACAAGGGAAGAGGAAATTATTAGCTTAATATTTATGATGATCCTGGAGGACCCTGGACAAAAGAAGAAGAAAATGAGGTGGAGCTGGAGGACCAAACCCCGAATGATAAATGTGAGGAAACACAGGAACAGTCAGGTTTAAACAGACAAATGCATTAAAGAAACACATTTTGTGCAATTATACAACTATTAATATATACCCAATTACATAAGCCTAGGGTGTGATTAATTGTCGATTAATAATTAGATTAAAATGAATTCCAATCGATTATCTAATAATGTCCGATTAGACCGTTTTTTGCTGTTGTAGTTTGGCCGCCGTCCAGCAGAGGGCGACGCTCGTCATCCTTAAGCAGAGCCTTTCATACAGGAATCAAGATGGCGGACGGTTTCTCAAACCAGAACCATCTATGTGCTGTTCTGTTTTGAAATGTAAACGCTTGACAAACTCTTAAAGTTTGACATTACTATTGATAATTCAGGCGAGCTGCATGGCGGAGCAGCATCAACGTAGTCAAAAATGACTGATGTGCTAAAATACGAAGACCTGGATAATCTGACAGAAAAGTGGAGGAAAAATTGTACAATAATGGAAAAAGGCATGATGGCAGTAAACAAGGTAGAATTTTTCCTACTCTGTCAGTTTCACGTATTTTGATTCATTTCAGCTCATTTCAGTGCTGCTCTCCATAGTGCACCGTAAATTAATGCAAGAATGCTTCATTAACCCCAAGGAGAGAGCTATACTTTATGTTCAGTGGAAGTTTATTTCATAATCTGCCGCCCTGCTGTAATCTGTGTTCTTTTTTTTTTTTTGGCTCCCACTGATTACTTCCCACTCATTAAACTCCCACTCCTCTGTGCGATGTTTACTGATGAAGCTCTCTGCTTGTGCTTCACGCTGCGTCATTGTCTGCATTTCCATGCCAAAAGCAGTATGAGCAGAAAAGCCATTCAGTGATTATATTCTCAGTTCAGAAATTATAGCGGTGCTTCGATAATAACACAACTGAAACACTGGGTGAAAATAACTGGTCTACACAGTGGAGATCATTTGCAAACTGTGGAGTGATATAATTGCAGCTTTGTCTCCCTGTTGCCTTTGTTTTGGATTCAGTTGGGAAGCGGGATGAGCTGACAGAGCGATTCACGGCGCTCCCTGGGAGGTGCAGGCAGAGACTCAGAGCTGGATTGACAGTCCAGACTCATTCAAACCCAGAGGATGTCACAAAGCTAACTGCAAATTATAAACACATTTCAAACATTTAGAAGGTGCAGGAGACTAAATTAGTTGTTCTTTTCATACACTTTTTGTTATAAATTACAGAGCCCCTCCAGGGAAATGGGGAAACAGTTTTCTTTTGTGTTGCCTCACAATAAATTAGCAAATACGCCCTGGTCTATTTTGTATACAGTCACAAATGTCACACATTTAAAGAGCCTCAATAAAAATGTGTTTTTATATTCTTAACTCTTTGGTGCAAAAAGCGGATCGAAATCGATTTATTCACTTTTTGTTTGTCTGTTTGTGTAAGGTTGAGACGAAGCTGCACATGAAACCATCTCTTTATTAATCATTCAGACTAACGACACAAAAAAGACACAATCAAAACTGTCAGATGACTTATTACCCCTTGAAAATAATTCAGAAATACTCCAAATAGTTTGGATGTATTTTTTTCTTTCTTTCCTTCTTGCAGAAAGTTTGTTTGCATCTCAGAAGGGATGGAAAGTCCATGTTTGACCTGTTTTGCTTTTGTATTTCGCACATAGGTTTGTAGTGCATTTCTACCCTAAATGATGAGATATAAAACTTCAGACTTCTCACAAACGAGACAAAAACATACATGGAAAAACCTTTCGAAAACCTTATAGCAGAAAGACTTTCAGTATTCAATCATGCTGCATGAACTGACCAGTAAATTACTGCGAGGTAACGCAAAATAAAGACAATCCTCCATGTTCCCTTGGCGGCTCCGTTATAAATAACAGACTGTGATGGGCGTTTGTTTGGTCTTTTTTAGAGATCTCGTTTCGTGTGTGGCAGTGTGGCGGCAGCCTGGAGATCATCCCCTGCAGTCGGGTTGGCCACGTCTTCAGGAAACAACACCCCTACACCTTTCCTGGAGGCAGCGGGACTGTGTTTGCGAGGTAATGCACCGAAATTGTCCTGCTGGAAACTCTACATTTTGTGTCCTTTATTGACGTCTGCTGCATCCTGCTTGCCTGGGAACATCAACTCTCTAACCCGGGGGTCCCTGCCTCCCACTTCATGGCTGCAATCAGCAGTAACAACAATCCAAGAACCGTTTCCAAACTACTCCAGTCCACCTATTAAAGGGTTTTATGCAGAACACACAATAACCACAGTCTTTTCTCAGCTCTCCCTCAGTGTGTGAATGTGCAAATTAGTTGGTACAGAAGATTTTTTTTTTTTTATCTTGGCTTTTCTCAGAAAACATAAAATAAATTAATTAATAAGAACCCCACCATTCTGCAACCCACATTTTAAAATATCTCAAATAAGGCTAAAAATGATTCAACCTTTTCTTACGATTCCCAAGGTTTTATCATTGTTCTTATTTTATTAGTAACCATTAGACGCTACATACCTGCCAGCTGGTTGTTAGTGAGCGATGCCAGAGAAAAGCTTTTTCTGTCTAATTATCACAAACGTATAGTTTTCAAAATGCTACTGGGACTTTAACTGGACCAGTGTGCTTTGGTGAGATTAGAATAAGATCTGTTTCGCTTTCAAAAGCCCTGAGAGCATCGTTGAATTAGGGATGAAACGGTTATTGAAAAAAAATCAGCTAATTAAGTAATCGATTATACATTAACTGAAGTATACAAACTCAAAAAAGCCCACTAACTGGAAAAACCCTAGCATATTTAGAGCAGCACGTAAGCTAAAATTGTACAAAATATATGTTATACAGTTTGCATCTAAGATAAAAAAAAAACTATGTCTGTAAATATATATTAATAAAAACTCCTCAAGTGGTTTAGGTTTAACTTTGCCTGATTCTAATTCACTCTGCTATAGCATTTCAGTCAATGAAATGCTTATTTTCTCATTTAAAAAGAACATAAACATTTCTTGCAAGGGGTCTAAACTAAGCAGAATGTGCCAATTTCTTTTTCCAATTAATCATCAAAATAATTGATCATTAAAGTAATCGTTAGTTGGAGCGTTAGAGTGCATTTTCATCATTTTTTTTTTTACAATCATCTCATGAGAGATTTTTTTCTCCCTCCGTGATTAAATGAACTAAAATTAAATGTTGAATTCTCCGCACTTTGAGATTAAGCATCATGGTCATGATTAAGGATATTTGAGGACATCGACTAGTAAATGTAGCAGAATGTTGACATTACTGCGACTCCCTCTTGTCTTTACCTGAATGTTTTTAGAGTCGATCATCATTATCTTTACTATCTTAGTTTGAAACGAGTGAAGAATCTTCAAAGAGGAAACAGCTGCTCTCACAGCAGCACAGTACGGAGCTGATAAACCCCACAGTCTTCTGAACCATGGGTTTAAAATAACGTATCCAAATCTAATTTTGTTTTTCTCAGCAGCTACAAACTCTATTTCAGTAATCGCGTTTTTTTTTTTGAACTTTTTATTTTCAATAACAATTTTATATCAGCACATACACATGTCCACCTTTGTCACAGCTCACATTTCTCACATCTCACATCTTATTTACTCAGACTGTTTTAGACATTTCACCTACATCAAGTAAACAGGCTGTTTAATTCCGGCTCTACCAAAAGTTATCCAGGGATTAGTGATGGAGGAAACCAGTCCAACATAGATACACTTAACAACATCCATGGATATATAAATCATAATAATTTCAGTGACAGGGACATCAGTAGACGTAATGAAAACACAGACTAAAGAAATAAAAGTGCACAGTAATAATAATAATACAAAATAAATTCAAAAGGTACACAAGCAAATAAATAAATAGAGGTGTCAAAGTTACAGTATGAATTTAGTTATAGGTCTCCACTTTGTTTCAAAGGTCTCCATCTTAAGTTGTAGTCTTGATGTTGTTTTTTCCATAATATAGACTTTTCTAATTCTATCTCTCCACTGTGTGATACTGGGAGGTTGTGGCCTTAACCAAGCAGATGTTATACACTTCTTCGCAATCAGAAGCAAAACTCTGATCAAGTATTTATTGTCTTTGTCGATCATGTCCGAGGGGATTATTCCTAAAATATATACAGATGTCTCCAGATCTAAATAAATGCCTAAAATATTTTTTATATCTGTTTGCACAATTTTCCAAAACTCAACCACCTTCGGACAATCCCAAAATATATGAGTAAAATCCCCCACCTTTCCACAATTTCTCCAACAAAGCCGAGATGTGTTACCATATTTAGATGTGATAACTGGAGGGTTAAAGTAACGCATCTTAACTTTCCAGTCAAATTCCCTCCACGTCGGGCTGTTGGTTAATTTGTGTCCAGAGGTAAATGTTTCTTCCCAATCCTCATCTGCTATTATTATATTAGCCTCCAATTCCCACTTCTCCTTAACTTCTTTATTATTAACATTG
>CAEFZY010054532.1:0-15334 GCA_903066815.1 Brachyrhaphis roseni | reverse complement strand
ATATATATATATATATGCTGTTTTTTTTTTTAAATTAGTAATCGTGCTGTAGCTCTTAACCAACCAGAATGACTTTGGTTTGTTGCCATGTTGATGATATGATACAGTTTGACCAAAAAGTCAGTTATGGTGGAACTGGTTTCACAAATGAGGTCCATATCGTTTTCAGTTACAGTTCTGATCAGAGACTTGCATCCCATCATTATCTGACTAACTGGGTAATTAATTCTGGACTTTTAATGATTTGTCTTAGATTCTCGTCATAGCTATTCCTAAACCTGTTTGGAAATGTGTGCTGTTGATTTTTATTTTTACCATGTTGCTGTTTATTTTGAGATTGAAGAATATTACACCTAATTTTTATGTAACTCAAATTTGTTTGATACAATATTAGAAATGCATAGGAGTGCAAATAATTCAGTTACTTTTAAATAAGGAAACATTTTCTGACTAAAATCCAATAGCATAGCATTTTTGTAGCAAATGCAAATAATCCATCTGCAGCTAAAGCTTGTTTTGGAATATTTACATTAACTGATTAATAATTGGAAAAGGTGCTTGATGTTTTTGTTGTCTTTTATGTGCTCTGAAGGTGTTTTTTCAGCAAATTGCACGTTTTAGTGTCTGCTAAATGTAACAATCAATCAGTAAATTAGTTGGCGATTACTTCAATTATCGATTAATCACAATTGTTTCATTCCCAATTTGAAAAATTATGTTTCTGTTTCAAATGCAAAAAGGACCCAGAGCATGTCAGAATGATCAGAACTGTATCTGGTTCGTACGTGGAGGCGACAATCAGATGAGGCGTATGATGTGCACTATTAGATATACTGCAACACAGACGTTTGAAATCTTCGCTTCTGGCGCTTTTGTGAATGAAACCAACAACTGATGTGCATTAAAATGAAAATGCAATATTGACTGATATTTATCAAGCACAGATGAGTGCTATGTATCTAAATGTGACTGTTTTTCCCCCCTTCAATGCTATGTTTCTAAATAAACATTTAGTGCACCAACAGATTCAGGCGAATGAAACTGACTTGGCTGGAAATTCTTTAATTCTAGATGCAGCTGAAACAAGATAAGTCCAGTATTGACCAGGAAGAATATCCCACTGCAAGTCTGTTAAGTGCCAGATGTAGTTTAATCAGATGTACTCTATTTTATTTACAGAAAATACAACATATTTACAGTCTCTCTCATGTCATCTCTAGCAGATGTTTAAGGTACCGATGCAAAGCAGCAAAAAGAAATGTCTTCGCCTCGATCTGAGACGGCTGGACAGTTTTTCATCCACAGAAAGCTTTTATTATAACATAGGAGTCAAACTTGTAAAGCGCAACAGTGTTTTTAGATGTTACTTTTGTTTCTTGAAACATAATTTTTCTTTCCAAAATAAAGAGTAACACACGAGAGAGATTGATAAATCTACCAACAAAAGACGAGATGAAGCCAGAGTGTTGCTAAATAATGCTCCAGTTAAATCCTCTGCACTTAGACCGTACTTCTTATTTTTCTTGGTATGTGCTCAACCAGGCTCACTTCGCCCCCTGCCAAACACATACACACATTTAAGCAGCTGCAGCCTTTTTTTTTGTACTCAAGCCTCTGTTTTTATTTAGTCCATCTCTTTGCTGCAGTTATTTCTTGTTTTCCGCACTTCGTAATGTGCCGCAGCCTCGAGCCACGTCTTGTCTTCTCAGCGGCTGTGCATTCCGAATATCAGAAAACTAAAAAACACAGTGACTCCCACCAGGGAGATGGTCGCCGGGGCTGTGAAGAACTGCCTGTAGTTGATGCGGAAGTACCAGACCACAGCCAGGATCACCACGAATACGGGCACCACCAGGCTGCTGGTGCTGATGGCCACGCTGGCCGACCTGAATCCTCCAGACGCCACGGGGCCGGCCCCCGCGCCAGGCTGGGACCCTTCCTCCGCGTTCGGTCCTTGCACGGCCTGGGAGATGTGGCAGTGGATCACGCTGTTGTTGGTGATGTTTAAGGAGAACAGTGTCTTCTTGGGATCCTGCAGCAACTGGCCTCGGTAGATTAGCTTCACCTGATGCTCCCGTCCTGAAAAACATTTGCTGGAAAAGGAGAGAAAATGAATGAAAGATGCATTTGAGGAATTAATGCATTTTTGGGAAATCTTAAAGGTGACCTATTATGCTTCCTTGAATATATTATGAAAGATCTATACATTTTTTGCACAAAATCATTCTTGGACAATGAGATTTTTAATATTTTGAGCTTCTTTCAGAATGAGCTGTTTTAGGATGTCTTGTCACTTTAAATCCAAATAACCTGCTGCTGGCCACGCCACCCCAAACTCTATGTTTACGTGAAAGTGGCTGCAAACGGCAGTGCAATTACACAACAGTACATCTTTGAAAAGCCGAAGTGGAGCCTCCTGCACAATCAACAACAATGCAGCAGGCGGTTTCTCAATGGTAAGTCAACAACAAAGCATTTTTTTATTTTCAAACAGCCATTGTACATCACATACAGCGGTAAAAATCAGCTGACCAAAGGTGCTGGAGCTCAGCTTAGGCTGCTAAGTAACAGGCGGGGCTTCGCTGGGATTGTTACGTGAGGGGTAGTGCATGCTGATTCGCTATGTTACATTGAGAGGTTTTCAAAACACCAAAAATCATTAACTTATTCCCAAACAACAATCTGGTGTTTTTATTAAGCACTTGATCTGTTTTTAGAAGCAGTAGAGACTCAATTAGAATGACAAAACTTGTATAATGTGAATTTTGCATAGTACGTCCCCTTAAAATGTTTTTTGGCAGACAGACTTGAGGTAAAACAAAGAATGGGCTTGTTTTTGTACATGACACATAAAATGCTGAATAAATGAAATCCTCATGATTAAATACAGTATATTTGTCTCTTCCTGCGGGTTTGTCAATGTGGTCTGCAGAAAACAAGCTCAGCTTTCACATTTTTGTGTTAACGAAGCAAAACCTGCAGTTGCTCTCTGTTTACCAAAATGTTAGAGCATTTTGGCATCTAAGCTTGATGTTTATCCAGTGTTTTTAATGTGCCACGTATTCATGTGTTTAACATTTTGTCTGACGTACTTGGTGTTCGGTTTGTAATTTTACTTGATTATTTTTAAGTGTGTTTAGAAAAGCGCTATACAAATAAAATGTATGTTTATTATTTTCCGTTGGGTATTTTTAGTCCATCCATCCATTTTCTAACACCCTTGTCCCTACTGGAGTTGGGAGGGGAGCTGGTGCCTATCTCCAGCGAACGTTTCGGCCGAGAGGCGGGGTCACCCTGGACAGGTCGCCTCTCTTTCGCAGGGCATTTTTAATTAACAAACCTTTTCAGTATTCCCACTGTATCTTCTGGTTCTACAACGGCAACCTCCTCTGTGTCATTTAAAAACTTGAGCCGGACGGAGATGGAAGTGGTGGTGGAAGCACACGGGACGGTGCTTCTCAGACTGAGAACGGCCTTCACCGGATGTCTGTCTACCCCTTTTAACTCCTCTTCCTCATCGTCATTCTCGTCCTCCTCTTCGTCAGAGGAGTGCAGCGCTCTGGCCTGAGGCTGTTTGCTCCGAATGTCCAGCCGCAGGTCCGTCCAGACGTCCTCGGCTGCCTCCGCATCACCCTCTCCCCTCTCGTTCGCAGGCTCCCCGTCGTCCGGCTTGTTCTCCTGTGCAGGTTGGGCGGCCTGCTGCTCAGGGGCGTCGGCGCCGTTGGGCCCCCCGCTGTAGTTGTCGTGGGCTCCCAGTCCTATTAGTGAGGCATGAGCGCCCACAGTGAGGATGGTGCCCAGGATGTGGTCTCCCCGATCTGCGACGTGAGTCGAAAGCCAGGCTAAGATGAGGGCCAGGGCGAGGAGCAGCGCGCCGCCCGCGGCCACCGCCTCCTCCTCCACCCCCTCCAACATGGTCAGTGCACACACCGCCATCTCTGTTCTCTGAACCTGAAGGAGAAGACGGACAGGTAAGGCTCAAGTAATTTTTTTTTTTTATTGTAATGTTTATATTTAACAGGAAAATATTCAAAAAGTGAGACCTGTCACGATAACTAATTTTGCTAGATGTTATATTGTCCCAGTAATTGTTGCGATAAATGATAATGTTGTTTTGAGACCATTTTCAAGTGATAAATTTGTAGTATGCTGTAACTTTATTTTGTAAAAACACTTAAAACTAGAAGATATTTTACATTTCCAAAATGAAACGTCACGCCCAAAAACAATAAATAAAATGGGGAAAACCCACTTACAACCAAAATCATAAACAAAATTTCCCTTGAAAAGATTTTAATCATCAGAATTTAAATTATTGAACTCATTTAAGTGTGCACTTTTTTGATGTTTTTTTCACTAAAACTGAAAATTATTTCTACTCACTCAAGAATTAATTGATTGTTGCTTTTAAACTAAGAAAACAACGACTTGACATTAACTAGTATCAAAGTAAACTAAAGGTTTAAGACCATTTAAAAATTTCCAACACTCCATTTTAATGATTTAAAATCCTTTTAATGAGGTATAAGAGAGATAAAGTATGCACCTGTTGCTGTGCACTGACAGAGTCAGATGTCTGAAAGAAGGCTGCTAAAAATGTTGAAAACTAGCATATTTAGCAAATGTTTTGTTGTTTTGTTTAGGCCAATCAAAACAAATGTTCATCCAAATATTAGAATTGTAATAACTGTTAGAAGTTAGCTGCAGTAGTAACACATTTCTGGGGTCTGGATAAGAATAATATATTTAAATCAAAATAAAATCACTTCTTAGTTCTTTTTTTTTTTTTTTGAAAAGCAAAGATACTGGGATAATTTAACTCAAGGTTATTATACGGTTATGGCGGCCCCAAACCACAACCTAACATATGCAAGAGATGTTAGGGAAATATATGGCAATATATGATTAGAAAAACTGAAAGTAGCAACACAAATTCAGACAAATTGTCCCCATTTGCCTTAAAGTCTTCATGTTTATTTTCTGCAAATCCACTATTTTATAAGCAACGTTTTGATTGCTTATTACTGAATTCTCACTTTTTGACAGGACCAAAATGTGGACTAAAAGCAAATGTATTTAGAGGATAATGACTGCATATAAAATTTAAGACCATCTAATAAATGAAAAAATAGGGATTCATGTTTTTTTAAAACAAAACAGGGGACGGAAAACTGGAGGAACCAATTAAACTGCTGTCATTTTTAAAACCTTACGTATTTAGAATACTCCAAACACACTCAAAGACTGTGATATAAACGTAATTTATTTTAAGACCACTTTACAGATTAAAAAGTCAGGAAGAACAGACTGGTTCCCTTTAAAAGCTCCGCAGCAGCTGTTTTTTATGCAGCTACATTCACTGACTGCCAACATCGTTTTTGTCCAGCCGTTTAAATTGTCCTCCACATCCAGCCTTTATTCCAAGCATAAGGAAACTATACTTTTGTTCTGCTTACTTGTCAGACTGTCATTCTGCTCTTATTAGCTCCTTAGCTTACCAGCTAGCTTTCCTAGCTTGATGAAAAACGACCTTCCGCTGTTTACGTGCCGCACAGCTAGCTTCCTTCTGTCGCAACAGTTTCCACATTGAACGCAGGCTTAGAGCAAACATCTAAAAGTCCTTAATAAACTGTATTTTGAGTGGCCTTACCTGACAGCTGTAAAGTCAAAGCATGTTGAAAGACCAGGCTCAGTTTCAGTTAGCAGCTACGGCTCAGAAACCACAGAATAACAACAGTGCAGGCTCGGTTACGTCACCAGCCGGAGGCGGGAGCGATTGCTATGGCAACAGGGCACGCCTGTTGCTCCTCCTACTGTTTACATTTACGTTACAGCAACAAGTAAAGATATACTAAAGTATATAACTTCAAGGAAACTATAGTTACTAGCCAGTCAAACTTCGTTCAGTGTAAATTGTTGCTTTGCTGTTTTGTTTTAAGCAGAAGTGGGTAGTAGCTAGTTACATTTACATGAGGAACTTTTTTGGAAAAAGTTTTCTTTTAAATATTAAATCAGATCATTTTAAAAATAACAGCCTCTCTCAATTACAGGACTGAACAATTCGATCAGTGGTGGCAGATTTGGATAGACTATGTAAAACCTGAAAGACCTGATTTCATTTTTAAAGACCAAACTTATTAAACCCTCCTTGACAATCCACTCTCCGACGATAGCCATACTTCATAATTATTTTATACTATATCTTGTGTTAGTGTGTTTTTATTTATTTATTTTTTATTGTTATTATTTTCTCTTTTCTTTTCCTTAGTTTCTTCTTTCACGCTTTCCTTTTTCTATAATCACTTTATAATCTTTCTCGGGGAGTGTAATTACATTTTTGATTTGACTGTTATAAGGCAATACTTGTGCATCTTATTTGAAATGTTGAAGTTAGTTTGGTGATGTAAATGCCTAATGTCATGTAAATGATACTCTCTTGAGAACCAAGAAATATATATATATAAAAAAAAAAAAATCAGATTATTTTAACCATTTTTAAAAAAAAAAAAAAATTCTACCATTGGACGGTTACTGGGCTGCACAGTGGAGAAGTTGGTAGCACTGTTGCCTTGCAGCAAGAAGGTCCTGGGTTCGATTCCTGGCCCGGGGTCTTTCTGCACGGAGTTTGCATGTTCTCCCTGTGCATGAGTGGGTTCTTCCTCCCACAATCCAAAAACATGACTGTTAGGTTAATTGGTCTCTCTAAATTCTCCCTAGGTGTGTGTGTGCATGGTTGTTTGTCCTGTATGTTTCTGTGCACCAGCACCTCCCGACCCCATTATTGACAAGGGTGTTAGAAAATGGATGGAAGGATTACTGCTTAAGTGAATAATAGGTTGAGGTTGTGCTGGGTTTAGCTGGGTACAGTTTCAGATACTCTACCCACCTCTGATAATAATAGCTATTTAAAAGTAACCCTCCTCGAATACAATTTCTGGATGCTCTACCCACTGTGATTTGCTTAATTTAAAAGGGCAGTATTATGTGAAAGCGACTTTTTTGAGCTTTACATCATGTTATAATGGTATTTCTTCATCAAATATGTACCTGGAGTATTACTTTGACTCTTTCATGGATGTTTGAGAAATTCTTTAATCTCTCATGTTGTTAATGGCTTAATGGAGAAATGTTTTTTGACATCTGACATCCTGAAGGCAGAGTGTCAGAAAGTAAGTATTTAAGCCTCCTTTAGTTGGGGAGGAAACTTATGTTTACAGGAAGATCTAAAATAAAATTTAAAAAAATCCTAAGTAACATGAAGTTTTTATATTTTTTGCTCCTTACAGAGTGAAACATTTGAAGCATTTATTTAATGAAAAGTCAACATGTCAGAAAATTAGGACATAAAATAATGAAAAACAAATATTTCAAAACAAATTTCTGAATTCTAAAATATTCTTTTCTATGCTACTAATGCTTAATCCTTTTACATGAATTAGTTCTCAAAAGAACCGGGCTCCTCAGAAGCCTGTTTCCAAGCATAGTTATAGAAAGTTAAGTGGAAAGAAAACATGCACCTGCAACAAGAACAATCAATGCTTGATATTTTAATTGTCATTTTAAAAAAAGCATATAACATCTGAGTACTTTATTATGACATAATCTTTAAAAGAAAACTTGCAATGTAGGAAATGAGAATCTTCAAAGCAAACAATGAAAAACAAAATAGCCTATTGCACAAAAATAATGCTGCCAAACAAATAATTGATAATAAAATGCAGTGAGAACCCTGCAGAAGTTATCCTGCAGTATTTGCAAATGCACACCACTTGAATCTTTTCATATTTTGTCCTTTTACAACCACAAACTTCAACGTAATTTTTGGTTTTCAATACAATAAACCAAAGAAAAATAGTCCTTAAAAATACAGCCAAAGGAAAAGTTTCCATTTTTCTTTCTTTTTGTTTTTCAAGCAAAAATCTGAAAAGTGTGGCATGCATTTGTATTGACTCAGGTTTCTTCTGGTAGCTCTAAGCACCCCCTAGAGCAGACGTGTCAAACACTTTTTTTGCCAAATGAAGATCATGAATACTCTTAAAGGGCCGGTTGTGCCAGAATGTATTGATAAAACCTGATCACAAACTAATAAAAATCAAAGTGTTTGTGCTACTAATTTGGAAATATTTGCACTTATTTATGATGGTAAGTGCAACTTTTTATTACTCGCTGTATAGATGATGGACTACAATCTGACATCAATTAAGGCTGAGGAAGCTGTTTAGCACAATTAAGAAAGTTTTTGACAATTTCTGAGAAAAATCTGCAATAAACTCCCAATTATGAATTGCCGCAAAAAAGTGCAGGGATTTGTTGATTTTGCGTCAATAATTCTCAAGAAACTGGAGGGACTGATTGATATAATTTGGCAGTAAACAGATAAAAACTGCATTGATTTGATTGATAACATAATATTTAAGCACACTTATTTAGTCTAGAATCTAAAGCTTGAGTTTGACACATGTGACCTAGTGTGACCAACTCCAACTTTTCTGGCAGCATCTTCTGTAAGAACTAAAGAATAATTTAAATTTTGAGGAATTGGTGTTATCCACTGCACTACCAAGCAGCCTTCATGTGACAATTTGGATTTAGAATCAATAGTAATAAGTTTTACAATGACATAACAACATCAGTATTTATTGGAGTGTCTTGTTGTCACACAGCAGCAGATATTCCCTCACAGAGCCAGGAACGTTCAGCTCACATACAGCTGAGTGACAGCGAGCTCCTAAACGCTGACGCACAGCACAACGGCAGAGATGCTGCAAGGATCGAGGCTGAGTGCTCCTCTGACGCAGCGAGCGGAGAAACAACAGGTGCTCCTGGGAAAGCTGCAGGCAGAAACAGAGACATGAGAGCAAACGACAAGAGAGCGGATTTAACACCTCAGAGAGCTCACCGTGTCAGAAGGCAGGGAGTCTGACCAATCACAGGGCGGGATGGATGAATACGAGTTCAGCATCATGCCCAGAACATCAGGATACAAGGTCAGCTGTTTCAGCATCTGGAACAGATCAAAGTTCAGTCAATTCATAAACCTGACACAGCACCAGATGAGGTAAATAAACCCTATTTCTTTATGAAAATATGGGATTAGCCAAATAACGGGAACAATCTGTTTCTTTGTAAAGCTTTTTTAATTCCTAATTTTTTTCAGAAATACAAATTTACAATTTAAAGGGGCAGAATTATGTATTTTCCAGTCACATTGCCATTTTCAATCAAGTAACTATGTTGCCTTGAGATGCTATAGAAATGCTGTAGATATCAAATATGACTTAAAAGAAATTTTATTTCATAATTTAGCGCCTTAAAATTGGGCCTCTGTCTCTTTAGGAATCTCCTGCTCTTTCTGAAACTCCACCTTCAGGAAGTCATTACAACTCCTCTATTAACCCTTAAACAATGATTTTACCAGCGTTGCAGAAATAAGTAACTGGTATAATAAGCAGATATGCAGTTCCACCACGTGTCTGCTAATTGCTCCTGGCTAGTCTGAAGGAGCTGAGATGGGGAGATGCTTGGGAAGGGCTGCTCTGTGAGACAGAAACTTTTGGACATTTCCAAAAACATACCAATGGTCTGCCCCTGAACGCCACACAGCCTCCAACAAGCACCAGTTGGATCATAATGCGGTTTTTGCTTTTGGTGTTATAAAAAGCAGGGTTGTCAGTAAAGTTTTAACAACTTAAAATAAGTTATTTGTTAATTTATCTGTAATATATGGACACAAAACTGGTCTTAGAGTTTCATAACATAATCCAAAAAAAGGAAACTGGTGAAGCAGTAGACTAGTTTGGAGAACTGTCAGTCTTCAATCTGA
This sequence comes from Brachyrhaphis roseni, assembly GCA_903066815.1. Taxonomy (NCBI): domain Eukaryota; kingdom Metazoa; phylum Chordata; class Actinopteri; order Cyprinodontiformes; family Poeciliidae; genus Brachyrhaphis; species Brachyrhaphis roseni. The sequence continues at coordinate 5,511 of CAEFZY010054532.1, read as the reverse complement.
AGGAATAAAATATGACTTGAGAGTTTTTAAAAATCAGAAGCAAAGGTCTAAATTTTAATTAAGTTTTTCATGAAAATAAAAAGCAGACATGCATATTTGTGTGTATATCAGCTCAGTGTTGGTTAAACCTTTGGTGAAACAGGTTTTGCTCCATAGTTCAGAAGGGATCGCGCGATAGCTTCAGATTGCTGAGTCGGGTAATCTTCCACAACCTTAAAAAACAAGAAAAATAATGTTTATGCTGCTTTCTGGCTTAAAATTAGTTACTATCTCATCCTTGCTGTTAGGTACCTGCAGCAGACAGTCCATTGGTGTGTATCCTGCACAGTTCTCAACATCAGCCTTCGCTCCATGCTGCAGGAGGATGTCTACAACCCCACAGCAGCAGTTTGCGCAGGCGTTGTGCAGCGGGGTGTGTTGCTTCCTGCCTGCAGTTTGGGGATTAGCTCCTGCATCCAGCAGCTTCTGGGTCACACGGAGGTATCTCCCAGCTTCGGACGGCCTCTCGGCTCCAGAGCAAGCAGCATTCAGCGGGGTCTCCCCCTCTCGATTGGTGGCTAAAACATCGGCGCCGTGGCTGAGGAAGAGCTGGACGTGCTCCTCCAGGCCTCGCTGAGCAGCCACATGCAGAGGGGTGAGCCTCGACTCCCGGCTCCGCACGTTGATGTCTGCGCCTCCTTCTAAAAGCAGCTTAGCACACCTGGGAAACAGTTAAATCCTGATTATCTATTCATTAGAGTTTTTCTTAACATTAGACACAAAAGTGATGCCATATTTGGACATACATGTTATTTATAAAAATATGAGACCATAAATCACTTTAAAACTTTTCCCTGCATAAGTGACATACATCCTGTGCAATTCAACTTAAAAACAATCAAATATGTTAGGGGAAAGTAAAAAAGAAATCTGCACAACAGTAAACATTTTCTTTGATTCAATTTTGGCGTTCAATCTTCTTGGGATCAGTATCCTACATCTTGATTTGATAAAAAGTTATGAAGTGAAAACTTTCCAAAAATCCTCAAATTTCCTCACATTCATAACTAAAATTTGATAGATGTGAATCAATTTTAATTCCTTCATAAAAAAGTTATTCTTTTGTTGATTTGGTTGGATGTTTGAACTGATTCTGTTGTACACAAATGAACTGTTCCTCCAGCTTTTGAGCAAAAAACTGGATGTTTTAACAAAAACTGAAAAGTAACCCCATAACATGATACTGGTGTAGTATTTTTCCCCTTGTTCTCATCAAACATTAACTTTATTATCATTAACCCACACGATGCTGGAAGATTTTAGCCATGTCTGGATGTTTTTCTCAGAGAAAAGCTCTATGCTTTCTCAAAGCTGAAGGGATTAATTGATGTAATTTGGAGTTTAAAGGGCCTTGAGTTTGATGCATGTGATCTACAGTATAAACGGTTTGACCACTCACTGGAATGACTGGGCAGAGGTACAGAGGTGAAGAGGAGCTCTGCCATCTGCTGCCAGCACTTCAGGATCTGCTCCATGGGAGAGCAGTAGCTGGACGCAGACAGGGTGGCCGCCCATGCAGGCGTCGTGGAGTGCCGTGTTGCCTCCAGGGTTGGCGTTCACCTCAGCACCACGAAACAGCAGCTCCTCCACACACTCCGTGTGACCCCGGCTGGCAGCCAGGCGTAAGGCCGATGTTTGTTTCACCTTGGAGCTCAGCGTCCACATGCCTGATGAAAACAGCAGAGCTGCTGGCACTGCTAGCACTTAAATTAACAATATAAACTAAAATCTCTGAGGCATACCCATTTCTGGAGCCCACACCATCTCCTCATGCACCGTCTCCATCAGGGCGTTGACCATTGCAGGGTCTTTCAGCACAGCGTAGACTCCCTTTATGTCTCCACACATGAAGGTGTTATGGATGCTGGTGTCTCTGCAGCGGATCTGGGGTGGAGGGGCTCTGACCTCTTGGAGCCGCTGCTGCCTGGGAGGGAGTCGGGGGGCCCGAGGCAGCGGAGGCCGGATCATGGCTCTCCTATGAGCCAAAGCTCGCCGTTCATCCTCCCAGTCCTGGAGCTCCTGCTCCAGTCTGAGAGAGCGTAGTGAGGTAGAGGAGAATGGAAATGTGTCCTTGGACATAACACCCTACAATCAATCCCATAAAGTAAAACCAATGAGAGCATGGCAAACAAACGGAAGTAAACGGAAGTTATTGACTTTATTCAAACCCCTTGCGTATAAGAAATGAGCAGTGTTGCTTATAGAAATGTCAGCAAAGAGCTTTCACTCACCCTTTAATGGAAGTGCCTCAAGTTTCTATGGAATCCAAACAAATATAAAGCAATTTACAAAAACTGGACCCATTTCTGTTTTAAGTTAATCTCATACGAAAAAAACTCTTCAGAATCAAATGCCCTTCATTTGTGGACAGTCACAAGATAACTGCTCAAATAAGTTCAACACTGGATATTTTTAGATCAGAATGCAAACTGATACTCGCATTATTTAATGTCACCACTAGATGGCAGCATTAGCCTAACGTTTATCTCCAGTAAAAAGCAAAGAGCACAGATGTTGACATTTAATACACCACACAGAGGACTAGATGAACTGAACTGAGTGATTCATAAAGCAGCTTACCATTTTACTTATTCATTTGTTTACTTAGGCCTGGAAAAAATAAATAAAAGAAGAGTAAAATAAGACGTGACAGTAATAACGATTGTCATCAAGTGAAAAGCTAACAACTAATAATTAGAAATACCGAACAATTTAAAAACATTACACTCCTTATATTCGGAAACGACGGGCTTTTCAGCTTTATTATTTGTTAAAAGAAGTTCTGTGCTCTTAAAAGTTTGCGCTTAAATACGAACAGAAAGTAATCGAGATGTTAAGAGTACTAACAGCTAACGTCGTTTAGCTATGTCACGTTATAGCTAACCGACGCTACCTTAAGGAGCAGAGAACGCTCTTGACTGACGTCAACTGAATGCGTCAGTGGTCGTTACGTCAGCACGTCGCGTTCGAACGTATCGGCGGAAAACTGAAGAAAAGTTGCCTTCCAGTCGATCCTGTTTAGTAATTTTAAAAAAAGAATAAGTTTTGCGGAGAAAAACGACTCTTTTATTGTCTGTCATTTATTGAATGGCATTCGATTTCAGTTTGGTGTATTTATCTGAAGTCAACAGACTCGGCTTTCATCGTGATATTCCTTGACTGCCATGGTGAGTTATACTCCATCAATCTGAACAGCTAACCGAGTTAACAACAATGCTAGTCGATATTTTGTTAGTTCTTGTGTCTGAAGACGTTAAATCGTTGGACTCTCTGTTACAGACCTGTAAACTGAGTGGCCTGTTCAGCCTGGACGAGGACTTTGATGATGAGGTAACACACCTGATTCATATGTCTGATTATCACAGTGTCTTCTTTCCATTCTGCTGACCTCAGTTTGCTTCCTGTTGACCCCAGGATGTGCTGGGGAGAGACTGGGGCCCCTGCTCGGAGGCAGGGCCATCCAAAGCGGCAGCTGCCGTGTCATCCTGCAGCCTGCGGGCTTCTTCTGTTTCTCACAGAGATCAGGAGAAAACGTGCCATCAGCCAACGGGAGAGAAACTGGCTGAACTGTGCAATGGCGCGGTGTCAGGGAGCGCCATGCACAGTGGTGCTGCACAAACTGTTGCTCAGGGGTTGAGGCAGATCTCCTCTTCCTCTAACACAGCCTGCACAGCTCAGGATGATTTTGATGACTGGGACGTTGACCTGGCAGACCTGGATGAATGTGACAGCCAAACAAGGCAACTTTCTGCGCCTGCAGCAGTTGAGCCTCCGTCTTCAGTGAAAACACTGAGACCTTCGACTTATGTCAAGATCCAAACGCCTCCTACTCGGAGCCTGCAGGACACTTCTAGCTACTGTAGTTCTGTTGCAGCTCTACAGAGTCTTTCTTCTGCACGTCTGCAGCCTCCGAGTACCAGTCGTGCTTCATTCCCTGCAGCTCCTCCACAGACTCAAAGCAGATTTTCCAGGATTCTTGCCGTTTCCCCGGCACCCAGCAGCTTTTCCAGGACTCCCAGCCATCCTCAGCAGCTACAGAAGCCGTGGATGGCCCCACAAGCCGCCTCTCAGGCTCGGAGTCTCTTTAATACGGTCTCCCCGGGGCCTCCCGCTTCTGTGAACTCCTCCGCCTTGACCCCACATCCTCTGCACACACCGGTTCTCACCAACCGCCTGGTCCAGTTGGTGTCTGCGTCCAGCAAACTTCCCAGGAAGAGGCAGCGCTCCGAGGTGCACCAGCCCCAAACGAGACGCTTCCCTGGTCCGGCAGGCCTGCTGCCTCAGCAGGTTGGATCCTTTCCTGATTTTTTGTTTTTGTTTTTCATAACGTGTTTTTTAAAGACATATGATCTTATTTTCTCACTCCTCTCAGCCTCAGGGTCAGAATCTGGACGAGATCGTGGTTTCCATTCCTAACACTCCTTCTCATGGGGCTGTGGCTCGACTGCCGAGTCAGGTAAAGAAAACCCCACAGGCAACCCACCGGACACCTCAATACAAAAAGAAAACAACTTTTAAATAACTCGTGTTGCAGAAAGTGAAAACTATTCCCTCAAGCTAACAGAATTAAACATTTTTCTCCAGCCTGCAAATATTCCCACTAGAGGAAACCCAAATCTCACACCATTTAGAAATTTAATTAAGTTGATTTTGGATTAATGTTCTTTTTAGCGCCTTATAAATAAGCAAAGTGATTGCAGCAGATATAATTTGGTCAGTGTTCACAATGGGGCATGACCAGATTTTCAATCTTTGCTGTAATTTATTGCTTTCATCTGTAGAGTAGAGCTGCACTAGACAGTGTTCCAATTTATTATGCTAGTTATATTTCCTCAGATTTTCTTAAATGGTCAATGCAAATGATGGTTAGTATAATTTTCAGCTCATGAACTATTACAGTATAAATTAAATTTTACTGAACAAAACTCCTCATGAGAACAGTATTTTTTTCAAAAATAAAAACCTCAAAATGCACTGTTCCAAATTATTATGCACAGCAGATTTTCTAAACATTTTATGGATTATAAACAAATGCAAACGGTCATTCTTTGAATGTGCAGCATTAAGTGGTCACATGTACTAAAATCAAAAGCTATTTCAATCAAAAACATCTTAACAGACCGAGTTACATATTAACATATTAACTTCTTTGAGATCACCTGCCCAATTCTAAAAGGGCTTTTTAACAGCTGCTTTCTTAATCCAATGAATTTGTCTAGCAGAAACCTTCCTCATTATGCTTGTATCTGTACAAACCCATTTTTGTTCTGAATCAGCTAGAAATCTCTTCACAGTACGATAACGCTTCAGTTTTCCTTAAATATCTAATGTTTTCATACTTTGTCATACCGGCACTACACTATCTGATGATTTTTGTCAGCAGAGATCCTTTCTCTTTCCCGTATTGCTTGAAACCTGTGGCCTGCTTAATAATGTGGAACATCCTTCTTAAGTAGATTTCCTTTAATTGAG
>CAEFZY010054498.1:0-10540 GCA_903066815.1 Brachyrhaphis roseni | reverse complement strand
AATCATGCAATTTCCTTATCACTAGATGGCAGTAGGTACATAGCATTGTACGTTAAAACAAGATAATTAGTGATAAGTATTAATATATATTTAATATATGCGACTACAGAGTATCGTTTGTTTACATTTTGGTTGGTGGTGTGCCTCGTGATTCTTTCAATGAAAACAATGTACCTTGGCTCAAAAAAGGTTGAAAAACACTCCCCTAGGGGGCTCCATAAAACACGGAGCAGCTCACTGAGTTGTATAAAACAGTTTTTGAGGAATGTCAGAAGCCACAGAGCGAAGCAGCTTCCGTTTATCTGACGTTGTTGTTCTTGTCCTCTGTCTTCCAGACACGAGCTATCGGAGTACATTGTCGCACCTCTCTTCAAAAAGCAGCCCCCACAGCAGTGGGTCACCATGGCAACGCAGCACATGCAACAAGTGCAGCCTCTGAGTCCGCATCAAGCCAGGGCACAGTTTCTCGGTAAGATCCTTTTTCAAAGGATGAAAATGCAAAAATATGAATAAAACCATTATGTTTTCACATAGCTTAAATATGAAATGTTTATAAGTTGAACATGACTAAACACTTTTTTTTCCTTTTTGGAAAGCTGAGTTCAATTTTACTAACCACAACAGGCCTGTAGAGAAAAAAATTAAATCCTAACTTAAAATCAGTATTTATTTTTAGTGTTTAACTTTTGTTTTATTAGTTATTTGACATTAGTGAGTAAATGTTTGGCTCAAATTTAACTAAAAATAATTTTATTGTATTTGTGTTGACTTGGTAAAGTAATCCTGTGAATAAAATTGCTTTAAAGGGTAGTGTTATTGTTGAAAAGTCCACACTGTGGCAACCCGGGAGGATTGGAAAAAAAGCGAAGGGTAATCTCAGTAGAGGGAAGGCAGCGCAGCAGAGGACACAGCCACATGGTTTTACTACAGTAGTTTGTTTATTGTTGAGCATATCTTAGGCCTGAACAAAGTTTCTTTTTACCTTGGAGTCTCATGGAAGTTTTTTATATACATCAATTGAACCTACACAGATAAAAGTTGGTAAAATCGGCCTTTTGGCCCTACAGTGGTTCAGACAAACAAAATCTTCATCAACTTTAATTATAAAGTATGTAAGATAATGATAATAATTTTGTTCCCTTTTGTTGCATTCTGTCTGTGCATGCAGGCCTGATCAGTGCGTTCCCCATGTTTGGTTCCTCATTCTTCTACATCCACAGCAGCAGCTCCACCACCTTCTATGCGCCTTGCATTCTAGCTGTCAATCCACGTGGTCTCCACTTTCTGCACAAAACCACACATGTAAGAACCACACACACATTTATCAGTGTGTGATTGGCTCATGGCATCATTAACATGAGCCTGGGAGAAAAGTTGTCCTCTCTTGTCACAGTAAAGTCTGACGTCTGTTCTGCAGGAGCTGATGGCAGCCATCCCCCTTGTGGAGGTGCAGGGCAGTCGCACCCAGAGGCCCAGTGCTGGAACCAGCTATCCATATGTGGACCTAACTGTGGGGGACATGAACACACAGCGGGTCATTCAGCTGCAGCTGGAGCAGGTATGGTAGCAGACAGCGGATTTGGTCAATTCTGGTATTTGATACTTGGTGCTATAAGGCTGACAGGTTTTCTCCACAGGGCCTGGAGCTGTGTCGAGTTATTGCCATGCAAGTTGAAAATATGATGTCTGTGAGAGAAAAGAGGCTCACTTTGCCACCCAGTGAAATCACCATGCTGTGATGTGTGCACATGTTTTATATTATGCGCAAATGTTTCTGCACATGTACATGTAGCTACCTCCGCTCTCCTTCAGGGGTCTCCTTCAGTGACATGGGAAATATCAGGAAGTCATTCCAGTTTTTACTGGATTATTTCTCTGAAGTTACAGAAAAACACAGCTGAGTGATAGATTTGGATCCTCCATCTTATTCTTTGTGAGAATTTATAGATTTACTCATTGTTGTATTTTCAACAGATATCTATGGTGTCTTTAAATGTTTTATAGTTAATCAGTTTTATGCATTTATGTTATTTGTATGATTGGCACTGATTTGTAAATAGAAGAGTTGATATTTTTGTAAAACAAATATTTTTCAGAAATAAAATAAAAGCATGAATAGACCCACTGACTTGCTCATTAAATCTAATGAATGTTTTTGCTACATCCTTACTTAAATTTTTTTACAGAAATGCCAACAATTTGATTGCCACTTTTCTAATGTTATTTACTATTATGTAGATATGCTGTTTTACACGCAAAACTTATATTAACAGTGTTGAGCTCATAGCTGTTATGCAAGATTCAGTTACTGCTGTGACACTTAGGAGTTTAAGTTCTCTGTTGATCTGTGGCAATGCCTCACTTTGTTCCAGTTTGTAAAAAAGAACAAATTTGCTAATGCAGTCTTGTGTAATAAAATTTTATAATTTGTGTTTTTAAACTTATAGCTAAATGTGCATAAAAGAATTTTTGAAATAACCCCAAAAGGCTGGGGGAGATATTAAAAATCTCAATGTTCTATTTGCTTTGTAAACTATCTATCTGTAAACTATTGCAAGCTGAAATCCCTAACCTGTTTCTGTACTCACTGAATAACTAAATAAATAAACCAAGCCTGGATGGACTGATGGAACTTTTAGATGTTAACTATGGATTCATCAATCAGCCATCCTATGATTCCATTGATCATCCATTCTGCTGCTATTGTGACGATTTAGTTTTGCAATGAGTCCCAGGTCTTTGAGCATGGAAGGCTATTTCTACAAAACTCTCTTTGAAAATAAAGTAGGGACACTGGCTTGGACCATTGGAAAAGGCCATTTTAAATCCTCTTGGAGGAAATATTTTTGGCAAAATTAAAAGATAACTGCAAAGCTAATCCACCAAGGGTATAAATAATTTTGAGAAAGTTCCATATTTCAGTCTGGACCAGCGACCACTCCAGAAATATCTGACTTAAATTCATGTTGAACGTTTGCACTTATTCTAAAAATGGGCATAAAAGGACTAAGAACTCTGACTATTTGAATATTTCACATATTCATGAAAATGCGCTTAACCTTGAAGACGTTTTGTAGCATAACAGCCTTTTCCATTATTTTTTAGAAACATTCGTATAATCAATACACCAGAAACAAAAGATAACTTTATTTTCTAAGTGAACTGTATTGGCTACTAGTTAGAAGTTAAGCCGGACAAAATTAGCAACTTTTGGAGCCCAGGGAATCCCTCCCACTAATCTACAATGAGCATGCGCAAACCCTCCGCAGGTCACACGAGTTTATTTTCAGGCTTGTATTTGGAAACTGACTGAGAAGGCGTATTTAGCTTTGTGCTCATTTAACAATATTGTTTCTGGCTCTACTTATTTCAAGCGTCATTGGAAGAAGCTAAAAAGTATCCAAATTGAGAATTTTGGTGGTGACATGTCGCTGCGTGTTTTGTCAGTATTTCCAGGCGGCGACGGACTGGGCAAGCCAGGCTAGCCGGGCTAACAAGCTATCAGCTAAAACCGTTAGCCTCTTCTCTGCCTTAGCTGGACTCAGAGTGGTGATGACGCAATATTTAACTTCTTCGTTCGTTTCTGAAATACGGGATATATTAAATGTAAAAGAATAGTTACAAAAGAGTAACATTTCAAAGCAAATACTGAGCTAGGAGCCATAGCTAACATGAGCTACTTTTGTGCGCTTGTTGTTGCTATGCGAGTTAATTGACTTGCAATTTTATTCAGGTCTAGTTTGTCAATAACAAACAAACTGTTGTAAAATTGTGCTGAAATGCAGCATTGAGGCTAGTTTTTTGTGTGTAATTAAGAACCTTTATTTTTGCAACGCGGCGGTCATATTGTTTTGGCCGACATGGCAGCCAGCGGATTCTCTGACCTAAGAGAGAAGCTAAAGTCCATGACTCCGCACCGGGACGACTACGGGAACAAATACCAAGCGAGCAACGGCAGCGGGAAGGGTCAAAAGCGGAAGTATCGAGAGTCGGACGACGATGAATACGAGCACAGCGACGATAGTTCAGACCTCCGGGAGCAGGAAGCCCGCAGGGTCAGGAGCAGTGTCGTACAGCTGAGCATCTTCACCCCGGAGGAGTGCGCCCGCATCGAGGAGAGGATCGATGAGGTAGTGGCCAAAGCAGAGGCTGGACTGTATCGGGAGCACACGGTGGATAGAGCGCCCCTCCGGAACAAGTACTTCTTTGGCGAGGGGTACACGTATGGAGCCCAGCTGGAGAGGCGCGGACCGGGTCAAGAGCGGCTGTACCGCAAAGGAGAGGTAGACGAAATCCCAAGCTGGGTTCATGAGCTGGTGATCAAGCGGCTGGTGTCCAACGGGGTGATCCCCGAGGGTTTCGTCAACAGTGCGGTCATTAATGATTATCAGCCAGGTGGCTGCATCGTGTCCCACGTTGATCCCCTGCACATCTTTGCACGGCCCATTGTCTCTGTGTCCTTCTTTAGTGACAGCGCGTTGTGCTTTGGCTGTCGCTTCCAATTCAAACCCATCCGGGTGTCAGAGCCGGTGTTTGTCCTGCCTGTGAGGAGAGGGAGCGTCACAGTACTGAGGTGAGCAAGCTCACCTCGTTTATCAGATGTCTTCATGTATTGTGTCTGGCAAAAGTATTCATATCCCTTTTTCATTTTTGTCCCCTTTAAACCACAAATTGTTATGTAATTCATTGAGATTTTAGGTGTTGAATTTCTTTTGCAGAAAGTCAGTACATGGAAACCTGCATATATAATTATGGAATTAATGTCTTTTTGTTGTGGGAGCAGAATAGAAAACTATCTGGTACTTATTTTCTTTAGAAATATCATCACGACTTTTAAACAAATGTTTTCTTCTCGGGGTAGAGGGGAAAACAGTTCCTTATGAATTTCTTTTTGACATTTTTGGTCTATAAAGTCACAACATTCATAGTTTCTTTTAAGATGGACAATTTAATCTCATTATTCTTTTTATTTTTCATAAAGTAACATCAGGCCTTTTTTTAAAAAAATTATATATGTGCCATATGTTTGTCCTTAACTTGGTCTTTGTTTTCACATTAGCTTCACTTTATACCAAACTAACTTTTAGCTGCATAAGATAGATGTTTTTTTTATTATTATTTTGAGTAACAGATGATTATATAATCATGTTTCTTATGTTAAATTCAATGTTAGTTTATTTTAATGTGTATTTTTTGCCATCTTGGCAAATGTAAAGTGCTGAAATTCAATGCTGAACATTTGTGAATACATCAAATTTTGCTCTGTATTCAACAAGCCATAACAAAACACATCTGACCAGTCAAATATCTCCAGCAATGACTTTGGAAAACAAAAATACCTAATCTGTACATTTAAAATTGATTTGTTTTGTTGTTGTGCTTCACAACAGCAAAAAAAGGGATACTGTGATATTATGGGATGTGTCTGAGATAGATTTAGGGACGGACACAAATTGTTGGAAACAAGTTCTAAAAGGAAAATGATCTCATTTTATTTTTCAAAAATGAAAAAGGGATATGGCCAGTTCAGCCATTTTGGATATAGAAGTTGCGATACAGGGGCATACCGTCCCAATTCTCAAATTTTTGCATGTTTATAACCTGCGCACTTAAACCCTTATGTGCACTTCAATTGAGTGAACACTTCATAGAGGGGAGTAGGGTGCAGTGTGAGTACTGGAACCATGCCAAAGTATTTTAATGATAATAATTATATATTTTATTTAAAAGGCACCTTTTTGGGGCAGTTAATAAAAACAATAAATTTTACAGAAAAAAGTAGAATAGAAAAAAAGGAAATAATAAAGACAGTTAATCCGAGTGGAAATGCATCTTTTTGATGTGAATGGGTGGTTTCTCACCTCGCCACCGTCTAGGTTGCAGAGCCTTCCTCTCCACCCCGTTCAGCCATTTTTGTAGTTTGATAGCAGCAATACAGTTATTTTTTTATTCCAAAGTTTATTAAAGATGTCATCAAATGAATGCATCACCATGGTGCTATTGTATTTACACCATCTCCATCCATACTAACTACTACTAACTAATATGAAGGAGCATAGTTTAACCTTAGTGTTCATGGTTGTCAGATACCTAATGTGATGAAAGAAGTAAATGAAGCCTCAACATAATTAAGGAGTTAGCTAACAGGAGAGATGAGAATGTCTCTGAATGCGTTTGGATCATGTCTTCCCCAAGACAAATAAAAAGAAAGCCACAACTTTTAGCCTGGTGAAAACCAGTCCCTTGTTTCATTCAGAAGGTCTGGGCTCAATAAGTCCATGCCTGAAGGGGTGGACTTGTTGAAGTTTAAAATTTTACCCAATTGCTAACGTTTGCTCATGACGCATGTAATGTCCATGAAGCTTACCAGAAATTGCCTACGCTGTAAAAATCCATCTTTCAATGAAAATACAGAAGAGCTCATCCAAACGAGACGGCTGTTAATTTTACTTTAATATTTGGAAGTGTGGCTGACACGGACTGAACAGCTTCATTTACTTCCTCCGCTGCCATTGTTAAACTGCAGGAAGGATCTAATTCTAAAACAGCGCAAAAAATCAACGTCATAATTCACAACTTCTCCTTCTATTTGCTGGTTGATCTAGTAGAAAATCGGCTACAATCGAGACAAACCGAGTGAATGGGGGAAAGCTCAGATTGTGTTGGAAGCGAGAATTTTTTCACACAGAATTGCACAGGAAGGCAATGGGGAGGCTACCGAACTTTCAGTCTCTATGAGAAATGTTGCAAGAGACATACCATCAGTCTGTGGTTATTGTTCAATAATATTCAAATTTATTAGATTCATGTTTTCTTCTTTGTATTTTTAACCCTACTGAAGTACAATGACGTTTGCGGTTGTAATGTGGCAATGTGGAAAAAATTTATGGGTATTGATACTTTTCCATGACACAGTTGTTGATCAGAGAAGATTTTGTGGTAACAAAAATGTTTTTCTTTCATTTGCAGTGGCTATGCTGCTGATGACATCACTCATTGCATCAGGCCTCAGGACATCAAGGAGAGACGTGCAGTAATCATCCTCAGAAAGTGAGTCGGGGTTCTAGTTTTAAAAGGCAACATTTGCTCGGGTCAAGAGGGCTTTCATTCAGAGCTTTGTCTCTTATCAGAACTAAACCTGATGCACCTCGTCTGGACTCAGATAGCCCTATAAGTTCGTCTCCTGCCCTGAAACCTGCCCCTCTAAAAGCCAAACGCTCTCATCGAAAAGCAGATCCGGATGCGGCTCACAGGTATTTATGCCCACTTATCCAGATGATCTCTATGAAGGACTGCAAGTATGAAAATAGTTTGCAAATTTCTAACCTGTTAAATACCTTTGAAATGAGTAGTTTTGTTATCCCTGTACTTCAATTCAAATTCAATTGCACAATAATTTACTGATCCCAAAGTGAAATTAAATATTGGTGCAACTCATTTAAGTAAACAGCTATGGTAGGTAGTGGTGGTTGTAGGCGAGAAAGATCTCTTGTAGTGGCAAATCTGAAGAAGCTTCTGACTGAAAACACTCTGTTTTCCCAAGACAGTCTCATGTAGAGGATGGTTAGGGTTGTCCATAATTTTCTTGATTTTATGAAGAATCCGTCTTTGTATTATCATCTCCAAAGGTTCCATAGTCATCCTTAGAACAGAACAGAATCAGCCTTTTTTATCAGGGTGTTGAGCCTTTTTAGGTCTCTGGTTCTGATGCTCCAACAGATGACAGCAGCAGAGATGATCCTCTCAACAGCAAGATCTGCAGCATCTTCCTGCAAACCTTGAAGGATCTTAACTTCCTCAGGAAGTCCAGTCTGCTCTGTCCCTTATTATAGACGGTTCACTGTTGCCTCTCCAGTCCAGTCTGTTGCCCAGATGAACACCGAGGTATTTATATTCCTCAACCACCTCCACTTCTTCTCCCATGATGGAAATAGGATTCGATCTAATCCTGAAATCTGCAATGAACTGTTGTTTACATTTAAGATGAGATGATTGTTCAGACCATGGCACAAAGCGGTCCACCAGCTCTCTGTACTCCACCTCTTATCCATTTCTAACTCACCCACTAGCTGCAGAATCTGTTGTGATTCAACAAATGTGATTGTTGAGGCCTCTACCTGTGTCTTCTGGAGTTTGATAAAGCAGATCAAGCTGAATTGTGTTAAATGTTCTAGAAAAATCAAAGAACATAATCCTCACAGTACAGATGACAGTGGGTTTGTTGAAGCAGGTGTATGACGGCGTCTCCGTCTCCAAGCAGACAAACACATATCAGGGGTTCTTGATATGTTCTAGTCTGCTTACTGAGGTGGGCCACCAAGAGTCTCTCCAGGACCTTCATTATGTGGGTTGTCAGGGCAACAGGTCTATAATCATTGGTAACTATATTAGTGATTATTTATGTTGAGTAGATTTGATCAAATGTAGAGATAAAACAAATAAAAATAAATGTAAGGCATTTTTAAGAATTTTATAATGAACTATATTTCCGTTACTTGATATTTTAACCATTTGGCTGAGTTGACTCTTGTGAAATGTTAGAGATCGACTTCAGATCAAATCAAATGAACTGAGTGGTCTACTGGTAGATATGATTTATTATTTGCATAGTCATATGTTTTTATTCTACACAGTTAATGAAAATAGAAAATTATTAAAAATCATAAGTTTTCAGTTTAGGTTTGTGCAAATTGGGTTTTTTTATGGCCGAAACAAAGTGTAACAAGTGACCAAAGTGCAAAGGTACAAAGTAACAGTTTTCTTTAAAACCACTATTTTCAGTCATCTAGATTTTTTTTGTGAAGGTTATAATCCATATAAACACATTCCTATAAGGTTTGTTTCAATTTTGCATACAAATGTAATGCATACAGTCCAGTTATACTGAAGGATCGTTGGAGTACATTCCAGATTTTAACTGGGTGAAGAAAAACTTATTTGGTGGTGATGTATAGGGTTTAATGGCTAGCCTTGTACCTGTGCAGTACGGGAGATGTTCTCAACCCCAGTACAAAAATAAGTTTGTTAAAGATGTCCTTTAAAGGAAACAAGTTACTAAACTAATTTGCCCTTGTGTTAAAAAGCAGTCCACCACCTTGTTGAATCATGAATAAATTAATCTGCATTTTTGGTTCAGTTTCATGAGCCCACAGCACTGATCAAGGGATTTCTTGTAGAATCAAAGAAATCACTTGAATAGTACCTGATATCAATCAGGTACTATTCAACTTGTAGTTGACTAAAAATGGGTCATTTCTTTGCATATATCCTGGTAAATCTTTTTTTTTACATACCTGTGATCTAAATGTATCATTTAAGGTACTATATTGAACTGTCCTCAGGGTGACTTACAGTGCTTCCTCTAGACATATAAAAGTAGATCAACATGTGACTTTTTTCCCCCCTGCAAACCAGGCCAAGGGTTCTGGAGATGGATAAAGAGGAGAATAGACATCCTTCGCTGTCCCGCAACCGTCGTCATAGCGCCAGCTCAGAGAACTACCGGAGACGTGAAGAAGACCTTGACAAGCACCAGGAGAGCTCAGGCCGCAAAGTCAAAATGAGGCGCCACTGACTGCCTCTTTGACAGGCACGTTCACATACTAAAATATCCCTGCTCCTTTATGTATGTCAGTATTGTAACCTTATTTGATCAGTTATTATTTTAACGGTCCAGTGTATTCTGGTTCAAGAACAACCATTAGGTTTCAGTTTTGAGTCAAGAAAAGCTTGAGTGTACTGGCTTTTCTGCTGCTTATAATAGACCGTAACTTACTCACCGTAAAAGTCTGTTGTTAAACAGTTTATTTAGTTTAAATTAAACATTTCTTTATGTTAATAGAGGAGCAGAAAAGACATGTATTTTTTCTACCTTGAGAATTGAAAAGAACATGTACGTATGATCTTGTACAAAAGAATCCCAACCTGTAATCTAACTTCATAATGTACAATACGTTAATGTACAGTCTTTATTTGGAGGGCTTTTATGAAGACTGATTCTTTATTTTTTGTGTTGTCGCCATATAAATTTCAAATCTTTTACTTTTGTCAGTTTGCAATGTCAGATCTTCACTTTTTGTTCAGATTGCAGTTTAGGTTTCAGCAACAGGCAAGTCCATCCTTGCCGGTTAGTGGGAGTGGTGCAGGAGCAAAGCAGATGCTTCATGGAAGGCTGCCACATTTCACTGTCCCGACTCAGTATAAGGTTGCTGTGTCGTTTGACATGAACCATGTCATTCTTGTTCCTTAATAAAATTACTTTTTCCTCATTTTGGTGTTTGAATTTTACTTGGTATGTTATTATGGTATGCTATTTGTATGTTTCCTGTCTGAAAACTTATTGGAGAAGAAATTACATTTTCACAAGCTCACTTGCAGTTTGCTGTGTAAACAAACAAATGTTTATTACTGATACCCGTATTTGGGAAAGGTGCTCCTTAGCTACCGAGTAGGTTAGTCTAGAGCAGGGGTGCTCATACTTTTTGAGACCAAGATCTACTTTTTCTCTCACCGGCCGGCTGAGATCTACCTCATGACACGA